>JAVKPL010009405.1:0-37252 GCA_032173675.1 Gastrolobium villosum
ACTCCACAATTGAATGGACTTGCTGAAAGGATGAACAGGACTATTGAAGAGAAGGTCCGAAGTATGCTATCCAATGCCGGATTGCCGAAATCATTCTAGGGAGAAGCCGTCAAAACTGCTGTTGACTTGATCAACCTCTCACCATCACGGCCACTTGAAGGAGAAATTCCAGAAGAAGTCTGGACAGGTCGTAAAGCGGCCTATAATCAATTAAAGGTGTTTGGATGCCGAGCTTTCGTGCATATCCCTAAAGATGAAAGGGCAAAACTTGATGCAAAAACTAAAGAATGCATCTATCTTGGTTCGCCGAGCTGTGAGTTCGGGTTCCGACTTTGGGATCCAATCAATAAGAAGATCGTAAGAAGCCGAGATGTGATCTTTCATGAAGATGAGACCATTCATGACATCTCGAAGCCCAATTCCGGGTTTCTGTCAGACGTGAAGAACCTATCCCTCCTGTCCGAGCTGAAGCAGGGGGAGAAAATAAAGAAAATGACGAAATTGATGATCAACAAGCTGATGATGAGGTCCGAGTTGAAGATGAGATCCGGGATGAGAATGATGAACCGAGTTCTCAAGCTGAAGAACAGCCGAGATATCCAACTCGAGAAAGAAGACCCTCTACAAGATACCCATCTGATGAATACACCGTTGTAGCTGAAGACGGTGAGCCTCAGAGTTATGATGAGGCTGTGACGAGCTCAGAGAAAGAAGAATGGGAAAAGGCAATGCAAGATGAGATGAAGTCTCTGCACGAGAATCAGACTTATGAAATGACCGAGTTGCCTGAAGGAAGACGAGCTCTGAAAAATAAATAGGTGTACAAGATTAAGAATGAAGAGAACGGGCAGAAGCCGAGATACAAAGCCAGGATTGTGGTGAAAGGCTGCAATCAGAAGAAAGGAGTAGACTTTGAGGAGATTTTTTCTCCTGTGGTGAAAATGACCTCGGTTCGAACCGTGTTAGCTATGGCAGCTTCGATGGACCTCAAGGTAGAACAAATGGACGTGAAGACGACATTCCTTCACGGTGACTTAGAAGAAGAGATTTATATGGAACAACCTGAGGGGTTCCAAGCTCCAGACCAAGCAGACTTGGTATGTCGATTGAAGAAGAGCCTCTATGGCTTGAAGCAAGCACCTCGGCAGTGGTACAAGAAATTTGAATCATTCATGACTGATCACAAGTTTGAGAAGACAGAAGCTGACCACTGCGTATTTGTGAAGAGGTATGAGGCTGGAGATTTTTTGATATTGTTGTTATATGTTGACGACATGCTTATTGTAGGGAAAGACAAATCGAGGATAGCCGCCCTGAAGAAGGCGTTAAGCTCATCCTTCGCAATGAAAGACCTCGGCCCTGCAAAGCAGATACTCGGAATCAAGATTATCCGAGATAGACAAAAGAAGCTACTTTGGCTGAGTCAAGAGAAGTATATTGAGAAAATTTTGAAAAGATTCAGCATGGATAAAGCCAAAACAGTAAGCACCCCCCTAGCCGGACACATAAAGCTGAACCAGAAGCAATGTCCGAGATCTGATAAAGACAAAGATGAGATGTTGAAGGTCCGTTATCGATCCGCCGTCGGAAGCTTAATGTATGCAATGGTTTGCACCAGACCCGACTTGGCATATGCTGTTGGAATTGTAAGCCGGTATTTATCAAACCCCGGTAAAAAGCACTGGGAAGCTGTGAAGTGGATCTTCAAGTACCTCCGAGGTACCACCGACTTATGTCTCCATTTTGGAGAAGGCAAAGCTGAGTTGCGAGGCTACTCGGATTCTGATTTAGGGGGAGATTTCGACTCGAGGAAGTCGACTACAGGTTACATGATGAGATTTGCCGGAGGAGCTGTCTCTTGGCAATCAAGACTTCAGAAATGTGTTGCACTATCGACAACTGAGGCTGAGTACATTTCCACGACTGAGGCAAGCAAAGAGATGCTGTGGATGAAGAAGTTCCTCATGGAACTCGGCCATGAACAAGACAAGTACGAGCTGGGTTGTGACAATCAAAGGGCAATCCATCTTGCGAAGAATTCGACCTATCACTCCCGCACTAAGCACATTGATGTGAGGTATCATTGCATCCGGGATGTGGTGGAAGGTGGAGAGCTCGAACTCGTCAAGGTGCACACTGACCAAAATTGGTACGATATGATGACGAAGCCGGTTCCAGTAAAGAAATTTGAAGACTGCTGTGAAGGAGCCGGGTTGATGCTGAAGCCGACGCATTGAAGTCGGAGGGGGAGATTTGTTGGAAGTTGCTCCTCTTCAATGCTTGGCACAAGTACCAAGTGGTTGGAACTCCCCCTTGGTGCAAGGCTCAAGGGACACATCCCTTGAGTGGTTCATCTCCCTCCCCTATATATATAGCATGTGTGTGTGAGGTTGAGAGTATGATGTGAGATGATTGTTTGAGAGAAAATTGTTTGAGATATTTGAGATTTGATTGTTTGAGCAAAGCTTTATGCTTTGCATTTGAGAGATCTCTAGGGAGAGTTTGAGAGAAACATCTCTAGGGTAGTTTGATTATCACCATTGTTGGAGAGGTTGAGTTAACCACCACATTGGTGTATTTGATTCTTGTAACCATTAGTTTCATAGTGGATTTTTGATCTGGACTAGGTCCCGTGGTTTTTACTTCTTCTTTGGAGAAGGTTTTCCACGTTAAAACTGGTTGTGTTCTTCTTCTCTCTCCTCTTTGAGTTTTTTGTTTTTTCGTTGTGCAGTCCGACCTGGTGATATACAGGCCGTGGTACTACCGAGGATCTGGTTGATTGACTTCCGCACAAAAGGCTTCATAGCCGAGTTTGAGGGAACCGAGTTCCCAACAGGTGGAACCACAACATGGATAAGCCGAGGACACGAAAGCTTACTTTGCAAGCAATCAATCCAAGCCAAAAGTCCACACAGCTCAAGACCCACAAACAGCACAATCACAATCTATTTATATGAGAAATATCATCAATAACCATACTTTAAAGGTTCATTTCATTATGACCTCATTTCCTTTTTCGTTTACATCATTTTAGTTCATTAAGGACAAGTATTAACTCCCTCAATTAAAGGTATCACTGTTTTCTTACAGTAACACCAACTCCCTAGGCCATCATGCCCAAAAGGGGACTTTCCCACGCTTTAAAACTGGTTTCTGGTCATTTTCACAGGTGGTAATCGATTACCAAGGCATGGTAATCGATTACTGCACAAGGTAATCGATTACCACCAGCAAGGTAATCGATTACCGCACATGGTAATCAATTACCAAGCCTTGGTAATCGATTACTACACATGGTAATCGATTCCCACCAGCAAGGTAATCGATTACCACACATGACAATCGATTACCAACCAAAAGTAACCGATTCCCACGCGGGAAAAATAGTTTTCTGCAGAATTTTTCTGCATAAACCGAAGCCAAAATGGCTCCCAATGATCCAAGGTTCGGTTTTGACCCAAAACGGATGTTCATTAACATTAATTAGACTCATATTAACAACCCTAAGCTTGAATGATTAAAGTTATCTCATTTCATAACCTAAACAAGCCATTTTCATGAAAACTTAAAAGGGAAGTTCAAGGTATACCAATGGGGTCCAAACTCAGCAACAAAGAAGGCTCTTGGAGCTATCCAACAATGCTCAAAAATTCTGACTTTGCAAGAGCACGAAAATACACCACAAGGTTGGACTTTTCTCTATCAAAATGGCACCATTAAGCTCAAAAGTGCCAAGAAGATGACCCTTACACCAAACTCAGAAATACAGCCCTTAACCACACCAAGAGAGAACCAAAACTCAGCAAACAGGGACCTTTCACTCACACAAGCCTTGCTCTCACTCACCTAAACCACTTTCATGAAGGAACTATGAACAAAAGTGGTCCCTTTGGAGGAGTTTGTGAAGAAGAAGGCTATCGAATGGGAGGGGAAGGGTGGCAGCTGATGAGTGATCAATTTTCTTCACGTAGGCAGCCAAAATTATGGCCTAGGGTTTAGTGCCAAGCCTATTTATAGGCTCAGTTAAGCTTAATCGCACAGTATTAGCATTAAAAGCTACGCAAAAAATTTTAATCCTAAACTTTGAAATCTTAACCTCCTCATTTTTCTAAGATTTTTTATATTTTTATTATTTTTCAGAGCACCTTTCCGGTACGCGCTTTTCCATAGCCAGTATCATTTCTGGCACCAGTTCTCATTATTTTGACTTGAAACTTGTTTACAAGTCCTACATATTATTCTAGTAATTATCATGCACTTTTTATAATTTTCCGGGATACTTCACTGGTACGCATTTATACCGGGTAGCAGAACCGGTATCTGCACTTTTCGTCCGAAAAGCGACTTTCAGAATTATTACTCACTTACTATAATTATTAAAGCCTCATAATAATTATTATGGTCCATTATGGAATTATTTCCTAATTTCTCTTAATTAATTAATTAACTTCCTTAATTAACAGTGTGGGTTCTTACATTTAATATTGCTAATTCCTCACCTCTTCCACTGCCAATGAATGATGTTCCTGATGCCCCAGAGACTGCCATAGTTGCTGCTTCCTGTAGACCAGTTCGAGGATGCGGTCCTAGCCACCATGCACGTACTTTAGCGTAGTTGCATGTGTTAGAGAGGGGCCAGACTCTACTGATAGAGCAATGGGACCGTTTAGAGATGCATATGTAGGTGCTTCTTGACTATTTCCAGTTCCCGCACGAGCCACTACCTCCAGCACCTGCACCACGAGAGGATGATGTCGACTTTGATTCTTCAGCTAAGAGTGCACATGAGGATGACTGACCTGGATGCCAGCTATGCACTTTCATTTTGATTTTTATTTCTAGGACCTTTTTTTTTTCTTTTTCATTATGTTTTGATTAGTAACTATCGTAGGGCTGTACTTGACATTATTACCCACTCTATTGTGGACTTGAATCTGACACTACTGCTAGTTTTTTTTCTTGCTCCTCTCTATTATTGCGTAGTTCTTTATTTTTGATTTATTTGTCACTTCGACTAGTTGGAGAGGACAACAAATTCCTAAAATTGGGAATGGGGTCGCCTAGGAAGCACGGACACTTGTAAAAACAGGAAGAGTCGGGTCCGACGCGCTCCGACACGGCGACACGGTGTCGGACACGCAGTTGACTTTTTCCGACACGTTGACCATTCCGACACGCGAATTTGACCGTGTCCGACACGGTCAAATGGCATTTTCGTAATTTTTTTATTTATTAATTTTTTTTATTTTTTAAAAAAAAAATTTAAAAATTTTTTTAAATTTTTTTTTTTTTAAAATTAAAATATATTAATAAAGCTTCCACATGATCATATCAATTTTATTTTTTTTGTCTTTTTTCCCCTTAAGTAGATAAGAGAGCATCTCAGCATCATTGTTGTCAATTCCTATTACGCTCTTATTGTATCTCATTCTCTCTGATCTCTCTAATATGATTTGATCTCTCTATCTGATATTATGTCTCTCTCATCCCAGTTTTTATTTTTTTATTAAAGCTTCCATCTTTGTAACGTGTTGATGGGTATTATTAATTTATTTTCATTTTTTTGTTAAATTATTAAATATTAAATGAAATATAAACTATATAAATTAAAAATATTATTTAATATTAAAACGTGTCCCAACATGTCGAAATCCATAATTTTTTAGAATTGACGTGTCGGAGTGTCGTGTCGTGTCGTGTCACGTGTTGCGTGTCGTATCGGTGCTACATAGGGGGTCGCACCACCATACATTAGCAGTCAGTACAGTCAAGATTCTTATTGCGCGTTACATACAAAAATATTCAGGGAATTTTCTTTTCATTTTTCCGCCCATCTTCTCTTCAATTTTTATTTCATTCTCTTGGATTGATTTACTGTTAAAAGTTAGGATTATGCCAATGGAGAATTGATAGGGGTAGTTAGTTAGTGAATTTAATCCATAGTTTGATGACTTGCATTCATTTTTATTTTATGAATGAGCACCGATTGAGTAAGTTAAAGAGTTAGCAGGAACACTAAGATTATAGTTTGAGTGATTGAGATAGAGCATAGTTAGCTGGCATACCCATAGCCATGAGGTTTTGAGCCTAAACATAATTTTTTTCTTGTGGTGTGCACTTCACTGTTGAAAATTCTCTGGAACTTGTTTTGTTTCTCCTTGACATGGTTAATTACATGCACTTATGATATGATTGAGGCATTGTTTCTTGTTTTTAGCTACTTGGCTAAAAGGCCACCCATTATGCTATCCTTTGTTTAGCCCGTTGAGCCTAGACTTTGTTCTTTCTTAATAACATATTATTGTTATTAGCCACTTCACACACATCTTTACCTTAGATAGGATTGGATTGCAGAATTGTCATAATAGGGTGTAAGCGTGAGCATTATATCATGTGTTGTTTAGTGGTGAAAAAGAGGTGATATGAGGAGTAAAAACAAAGGTTGGAAAAAGGTGAATAAAAAATTATATTTCGTGCAAATAAAAGTGTTGAAAAAAAAAGATGGAAAAAGAAAATGAAAAAAAGAAAGAAAAGTTTTGGGGTTGAAAAATAAAAATGCTGAAAAAGAAAAAATAGGAAGAGAAAGATTGTATGTTCAAATTGTTTACACTTATACTATGATCTTTCTATGTTCTAATTCTTTAGCCACATTTCCCTTGTTTATCCTACCCTTAGGCAAGCCCATTACAACCCTAATAAAGACCTCTTGAACTTCTATGCAAGTTACTTAACTATGAAAAGTGAGAATATAACATAGCTTATGGTAGTATTAATTTAGTGAAGGTTTGAGTGAAACACCTACCCCTTAGAAACTTGAGCAATGAGTGACTTGATAATTCTAGTGAGAGGAGTGCTTAGATTCAGTTTATTTATGCCTGATTGATAGATCTCTTATTGTGATTCTATGACCTGCCTGCTTTTGGAACTGCTGGATTGGATGATTGTTCACAGAGTCTTGTTATTTTTCTGCTAAGTCTAATCACTGATGGATTGAATACTGTTTGATTTCTTTGTTGGTAATTCATTGGGCACAAGATTCACACTTTTGCATTTTTCCCTTTTGTTCTTAAATTAGTTCATTGCTGGGGACACCAATGAGTAAATCTGGGAATGATTTGATAGGTGTGAAACACATTATGTTTCTAGGACCGAAAATATGTTAGATGATGTTAAAACTGGTCAAGAACATGGTTTATGTGATTAAATGCAAAAGACTTACAAAATTTTATGAATGGACATGATTCTGACTTCAAACTACTTTGTTTTCAAGTTTAAAATGCTAAATCACAACATTGAGGGATCAAGAAAGATAGAAGAGACAAAGTTCAAACCAACAAATATTAGAATTTTATTATTTTATGCTCGCTGGCTTGCTCGCTTAAGCAAGAAAGTCCAGTGAGCTTGTCCAATTTCTGCCTACTCCTCACTAGCTTGCTCGTTTAAGCGAGCAAGACTAACAAGCAATCGTGTTTCCTCCCGCGTTCGCTCGCTCACTTCAGCGAGAAAACGAAGTAAGCTACTCATAAATGAAGGCTCATGAACTTTCTTGATAAAAAGGAAGGATTAGGGTTATTTCCATTCATTCTTGATGCTCTGAGACAGTGCCCAGATCGTTATGCCTTTCGTGCGGGTCAGAACTTACCCAACAAGGAATTTAAAATGAATTCTCCCTAGATGCACAATATACGTGGCATGTTATTTCACGATTGATTCAATTTAAAAAAGATCTAAAGTTAGGGATTTCTCAGTAGGTAATGTTGCTCCATTTTCCACATAAAAGGGGAATTTGTTGATACAAGAGAAGCATAAGTGATATCGATTATTCAAGAATCGAAGTAGAGATCAGTCAATAAGTGAAATAACAAGTCCCATAAGTGCATGATAAATAACACCAAAGCCAATACTGCAAAAGAAATTAAGTGAAGTACTCTAGACACTGAAACAGCTCGTGTTAACCCAGATTGTTAACACACTATCGTATTAAGCCACGCTTAATAAAAATGCGGAATAACTTTTTCTTTAATTCAATTATGACGTCATTATCTTAACCAACTTGATTACTTAATCATTTTCATAAAAATACTGCATGTATGTAAATTGCAAGACAACTAACTGAATACCTCGTACATAAATATAATGTGAGTATCTAAGGCCACAGGTCTACACAAGTAGCCTGGGTCAAAATCCTGATACTTTAATTACAATATTTACATAAAAAGACGATAACAATCATGTGGCATGGACAAACCCCATGCTCACCAAATAAGGCAACAATGCCCACAAATAGTCTCAACATAAGCTTAACATAATTAAAGCAGAAAACATAAACAACAGTAGAAATAACATAACAGCAGTCAGCATATCATCAATCAGCTCAACTCTGGCCTCCTGCCACCTGAGCCCTCAACATTACCTGATCCTGAAATAAGCGTCCCCAAACGTGGGGTGAGATCTCTAACAAGAAATCTCAGTAAGACAAGGGGTCCTCAAGGAGTCTCCACCCCAAGCTCACTTACATGTGTAATATAAGTTCTAAAAACAGTATTACAGTATAAGTTCTAAAATCATGCGATGCAGCAATTAATCATGTCATGTGTGCTTTCAAATCTACTGGCCAGAGAAATGTAGGAATACGTCTATGCCTACATGAGTACATGGATACTACCTGCACCTCACCCACATGCTTCTCCATCTAGGTGGACACCACATGCATATCATAAATGCTCATTACATATAAACAGCTAAACAGCATTTCCAAAATAATCAAAGCATGTAACACAGCATGCATAAACCCATCCCCATGGGACATGGTGGAACATCAAAATGGCTAAACCGAGGACACGAAAGCTTACCTTGCAAGCTAGCTATCCAAGCCAAGAGTCCAACCACTCACTAGTCCACAAACAGCAGTATCACAATCTGATATGGACCATTAACAAGTTAATATTAATGCATCACAAGCATACAACTTCAAAGACTACGCCTTTCCTTTACGTTTTACGTCTTAAGGCTTCCATCAAAGCCATAAGCCCTTAATCATGTGATTCTGACTTAGTCCATTTATTACAGAAGTTCAACTTCCTTAAACTAGGGTCCACACACACCCAATAGCTTACTGTTCATACAGTAAAGCTACTGTCTGCGCAGAACCCAGGATATCCGGATATCATGAAGAACATATCCGGATATGCCATATCCGGATATCACACTGGACATATCCGGATATGTCATATCCGGATACCCAGATCCCATATCCGGATATCAATATCCGGATACCATATCCGGATACTGATATCCGGATATCTGTTCGACAAATATCCGGATATCTCACGACAGAATGCAGTTTCTGCATTTCGTGAATATCCATCTCAAAGGTCCAACTTTTAATACATGTACACGTTAAAGCATGCATCTTTAGTTCATTTTAGGTTCATATACCTTATACCCTCTTGTTTACTCATTAAACATGGTCAAGACATCAACTTTAAGCATTATAAACCCATGATCATGGTGAGGTAACTCACCAAAGTTCAAAACAGAGGCAAGTTGTGCTCTTGGAGCTCTCCCAAGGTTCCTCAAACTCAGCCTAAGTAGGAGCACGAAAATGGCACTTCAAGGTGGGTTCTTGCACCACAAGAAGGCACTTTGAAGCTCACAATGACTACCACAAAGTAGCCATTACTAAAGCTTCAAACTCATGCTCACTAACTACACACACACAGCTTTCTCAACTCAGAATAATGGCCACAATGCAGCCCCAAGATTAACTCTCACCTTCACAAATTTTAAACAAGCATGAAAAGTGATCACTTGGCTAAGGAAAGAAGAAGGAAAAAGAAGAGAAGAAGAAGAAGAAGAAGAAGAAGAAGAAGAAGGAAGCAGCAGCCACATTCACGTTCTGAATTGCATGGCCTAGGGTTTTGTGCCCTTAATGGGTCTATTTATAGGCAAGTCACTTAAACGCGCAGTATTAGCCTTAATCGCAAAGTAAA
Source organism: Gastrolobium villosum (assembly GCA_032173675.1). NCBI lineage: Eukaryota > Viridiplantae > Streptophyta > Magnoliopsida > Fabales > Fabaceae > Gastrolobium > Gastrolobium villosum. Next base: position 9,993 of record JAVKPL010009405.1, read on the forward strand.
AGATCTTGATCCCAAACTTCGGATTCTAGACCTACGCATTTTTCTAAGATTTGTCATATTTTTATTTTATTTTTCGGAGCACCTTTCCGGTACGCGCTTTTCCATAGCCAGTATCAGTTCTGGCATCAGATTACGTCATTTTGACTTGAAACTCGTTTTACAAGTCCTACATAATATTTTAGTAATTATCATGCATTCGTTATAATTTTCCGGGATACTTTTCCGGTACGCATTTATACCGAGTAGCAGAACCGGTATCTGCGCTTTTCTTCCGAAAAGCGACTTTCAGCATTTTTACTCACTCAATATAATTATCTAAGCCCATTAATAATTATTAGGGTCAATTAACATAATTAACTTACTAATTACCTTAATTAACGGTGCGGGTTCTTACATTCACCCCACCTTTTTAAGGATTTTGTCCTCAAAATCAGAAACATACCTGTCTCGAAAGTCGGGATACTGTCGGAGAAGCTCGTCCTCTCGCTCCCACGTGCACTCCTCAGGAGTTCTTCCTGACCATTGTACTTTGACCATCGGAATGATCTTGCTTCTAAGCTGTTTCTCGCCTCGATCGAGAATCTTGAGTGGTCCGACGGGAGTCTTTAGGTTCTCCCGAACCTCCACATCATCCGTCTGCACCACGTGCGAAGGATCTGCTATGTACTTTCGAAGCTGAGACACGTGAAACACGTCGTGGATGTTGGCTAGGTTCGGAGGTAAGGCGAGTCGATAGGCAACTGGTCCTACTCTACCAAGGATCTGGTAGGGCCCTATGAATCGCGGGCTCAACTTCCTCACGCCGAGTGCCCGTCCAACACCGGTGACAGGTGAAAGTTTCACAAACACGTGCTCACCCTCACTGAACTCCAGTGGTCGATGCTTGACATCGTAGTAGCTCTTCTGACGATTCTGTGTCTGCTTCAACTTTTCCCTGATCATCTGGATCTGTAGGGTAGTATCTTGGACAAAGTCCAAGCCGAATAGCTCTTTATCTCGAACCTCAGACCAGCAAGTAGGAGTCCGACACCTCCTACCATACAGCGCCTCGTAGGGTGCCATGCCCAGACTAGCATGAAAACTGTTGTTGTACGAGAATTCAACCAACGGAAGGTACCTATCCCATGCAGAACCCTGCTCCAACGTGCAAGCTCTCAACATGTCCTCCAATGTCTGGATGGTCCGCTCAGTCAGTCCGTCAGTCTGAGGGTGATAGGCGGTACTCAATCTCAACTGCGTACCAAAAGCCTCCTGCAGCGCCTCCCAGAACCGAGATGTGAACTTCGGGTCCCTATCACTGATGATACTCTCGGGCACCCCGTGAAGCCTCACAATCTCGCGGACATAAAGCTTGGCAAACTGCTCTGTAGTGAAGCTCACCTTCACAGGAAGAAAATGGGCAGACTTGGTCAATCTGTCCACAATGACCCAGATAGAGTCACATCCAGCCTGAGTTTTAGGCAATCCCACCACGAAGTCCATGGAAATGCTTTCCCACTTCCACTGTGGAATCTCCAGAGGTTGAAGTTTACCAGACGGTTTCTGGTGCTCGATCTTCACTTTCTGACAAATAAGGCACTTGGACACGTAGACCGCTATGTCCTTCTTCATACCCGGCCACCAAAAATTCCTTTTTAGGTCCTGGTACATTTTTGTGGCACCAGGGTGGACAGTGAACCGTCCCTTATGAGCCTCTGTCATAACCTCTTCGGTCAATGGCCCTCGAGGGATAGCAATCCTCTTCTGAAACAGCAGCAATCTGTCATCGTTCCAAGACACACCGTCCTGGTTTTTCACATAATCCAGACACTCTCTCTGCACTTGCGCCTCTTTGATCTTTTCCATCAGCTCATTAATCACTTCTACTGTCTCCATCTCAAGTAATGCACCCCCAAACAAGGAGTTCACTCTCAAGTCTCTGAACTTCTCGATCACCTCGTAGTCGTTCATCATTAAACTGGATAAGCTCACGGATTTCCGACTCAAAGCATCGGCTACCACATTGGCCTTGCCAGGGTGATACCTCAACTCAAAGTCGTAGTCCTTCAAGAACTCCATCCATCTACGCTGTCTCATGTTCAACTCCTTCTGGTCGAACAGATACTTCAGGCTCTTGTGATCACTGAATACAGCAAACTTCATGCCAAACAGGTAATGCCTCCAAATCTTGAAAGCAAAAACGATGGCTGCCAACTCCAAGTCGTGAGTCGGGTAGTTCTCCTCATGAGGTTTTAACTGTCTTGAAGCGTAAGCAACCGCTTTCCCTTTCTGCATCAGCACACAGCCAAGTCCTTTACCAGAGGCATCGCAGTATAACTCGAATTGCTCCGCAGGATCAGGAAGGACTAACACTGGAGCAGTAGTCAATCTCTCCTTCAACTCCTGGAAACATTCCTCACACTCATGTGTCCACACGAATGGAGTCTCCTTTCGGGTAAGGCGTGTCATCGGTAGCACCATCTTGGAGAATCCCTCGATGAACCTCCGATAGTAACCTGCCAAACCCAGGAAGCTTCTCACTTCGGTAACCGTCTTGGGCCTCTCCCAATCCATCACGGCCTCAATCTTGTTAGGATCAACTGCAACTCCATTAGCAGAAATCACATGACCCAGAAATTTAACCGCCTTGAGCCAAAACTCGCATTTCGACGGCTTAGCATAAAGCTTTTTCTCTTTTAGCACTTGCAACACAATCTTCAAGTGCTCGGTATGCTCCTCCTCCGTCTTGAAGTAGATCAAAATGTCGTCAATGAAGACAATCACAAACTGATCCAGGTACGGCTGGAAAATTCTGTTCATGTAGTCCATGAACACTGCGGGTGCATTGGTGAGTCCAAACGGGATCACCAAGTACTCGTAGTGCCCGTACCTCGAGCGAAACGCAGTCTTTGGGACATCCTCCGGCTTTACCCGTATCTGATGATAACCGGACCGGAGGTCAATCTTGGAATACACACAAGCACCCCTGAGCTGATCCAGCAAATCATCAATGCGTGGAAGAGGGTACTTGTTCTTGATTGTCACCTTGTTCAATTGTCTGTAATCGGTGCACAACCGCATGGTCCCATCCTTCTTTTTCACAAATATAACCGGTGCTCCCCAGGGAGACACACTCGGTCGAATAAAGTCTTTCGCTGAAAGCTCCTCGATATGCTTCTTCAGCTCCGCCAACTCTGGTGGCGACATCCGGTATGGAGCCAACGATATAGGCCCCACACCAGGCAATAAGTCGATGGAGAACTCTATCTCCCTCTGTGGAGGAAACTCAGGAATCTCCTCAGGAAACACCTCGAGGAATTCCCTCACCACAGGAATGCCAGTGAGATCCTCCTGTGTCCCACTCACCAAACCTCCCAACATGACATAGCCAAATGCCCCTGCTCTCAAGGCCCTCCTCGCCTGCAGGACTGAAATGAACGGTGAGGAACTGGCTGTGGATCCACCCGGAGACATCACCACTTTCTTGGCACAACAGTCAATCATTGCACAGTTTCTGGACAACCAATCCATGCCCAAAATAATTTGAAGGTTGGCCATCGGCAATCCTATCAGATCTACCGAGAAGTCACGGCCATCCCACTGAAACGCTACATCGCGATGAACAGTGGAGGTCAAACATTTTTCTCCGGTGGCGGTGGTCACCCGCATCGGTGGAGAAAGCACATCACTGGGCAACTCAAGCCCCACAGCAATAGGGGTAGCAACAAAAGAGTGCGTTGCCCCAGAATCAAACAAAACATCAATAGTTGATCCACCAATGGTAACAGTACCTCTGACCAGGTTCGGAGCTCTGTCCGACTGCTGACGATCAAGTGTGTAGACTCGTCCGGTGGTAGGTGGCACGGCTGGTGCCCCAGTAGGAACCATCTGCAACGGCACAGCCTGCACTGCAGCAACTCTCGCCGTCGGGCAATCTCTAGAGTAGTGGCCCTCCTTGCCACACTGGAAGCAAATCAGCTGACCGGTAGAGCACGGCCCAAAATGTGACTTCCCGCATCCAGAACATCTGGGAGCAGGAGGTCTAGCGGCGTTCCCCGGAGCGGCAGTCTTTCTGAACTGGTTTGGCGCTTGCCTAGCCGCCAACGGTGGTTTGCCCTTGCCCTTGTTGGCAAAGTTCTTGTTCTTCCAGGGAGTAGAACCACCAGCGCTCTGTGGCACCTCAACCTTGGCCCTCTTGGCCTGACTCGCCCGGCAGTAATCCTCGATGTCGCGGCACTGCTGCACCAACGCTCCGAAGTCTCTCGAAGCAGAACCAGCGAGATGTCCAGCAATATCCTCATTAAGTCCCCTCCGGAACTTGGCCGCCAAGAATGTAGGAGTAGGCCTCGCCATGCGGAAATGAGAGAACTTGACCAGCTCATTAAACTTGGCCAGGTACTCGTCGACAGACAACGAGCCCTGCACCAATCGGTCAAACTCTCCTTGCTTCCTCTCCTGAGAGTCGTAAGGAAAGTACTGGCCCAAGAAGCTCTCCTCGAAGAATGGCCACGTCATCACATGACCCTGCATCTCGTAGACCTGAGATAGGTTGGTCCACCACTCATGGGCCTCGCCCTCCAGCATATAAGTGGCGAACAGCAGCTTCTGCGGATCCGTGCACTGCATGATCCGGAAAATCTTGTCCAGCGCCTGTAGCCATCTGGCAGCAGCAATGGGATCATACGATCCGTCGAAGGTGGGTGGCTTATGCTTGCGGAAAGCATTCAGCCGGCGATCGATCTCGTCACGATCCTTAGCAAGAACGGGGATAGTCTGCATAGCCCCCGTCAAATGACTACCCTCACCCATCTGGCTCTGGGTGTCCTCCTGTTGACTAGGCGGTGGCGGCGGTGGAGGTGGTGGAGGACCCTGGCCCGCAGCAGGACCAGCCCTCAACTCCTCCAACATGACTCTCATCATCGTCATGTTGGCCATCCGATTCTCCTCCAGAACCTCTGCCGTGGTTTGCCGGTTCGCATCTCGAATTGCGTCCAGCATCGCCCGGTTTGCAAGCCTCGTGGCCTCCTGGTCGGCTAGTCGGGCCGCCTGCATCTCAGCCAATGCAGCCAGGACAGGATCCGATTGATCCTCGCTCGTACTCGTGTTCCTCCTCGGTGGCACCATGACTCTGCACAAGTTACACAAAGAATGAGTTGATCAGGCCCACGCCATGTGGTCACATATGCATCATCATGACACATACCAGTTAGAGAGAACACAAAGTAGACACGCAACGACACATCCTAAGTTATTGCAATACATACAGGCTTTTCCCTAGAAAGTGCTCTGATACCATAAAATGTAACAGCCCGTGTTAACCCGGATTGTTAACACACTATCGTATTAAGCCACGCTTAACAAAAATGCGGAATAACTTTTTCTTTAATTCAATTATGACGTCATTATCTTAACCAACTTGATTACTTAATCATTTTCATAAAAATACTGCCTGTATGTAAATTGCAAGACAACTAACTGAATACCTCGTACATAAATATAATGTGAGTATCTAAGGCCACAGGTCTACACAAGTAGCCTGGGTCAAAATCCTGATACTTTAATTACAATATTAACATAAAAAGACGATAACAATCATGTGGCATGGACAAACCCCATGCTCACCAAATAAGGCAACAATGCCCACAAATAGTCTCAACATAAGCTTAACATAATTAAAGCAGAAAACATAAACAACAGTAGAAATAACATAACAGCAGTCAGCATATCATCAATCAGCTCAACTCTGGCCTCCTGCCACCTGAGCCCTCAACATTACCTGATCCTGAAATAAGCGTCCCCAAACGTGGGGTGAGATCTCTAACAAGAAATCTCAGTAAGACAAGGGGTCCTCAAGGAGTCTCCACCCCAAGCTCACTTACATGTGTAATATAAGTTCTAAAAACAGTATTACAGTATAAGTTCTAAAATCATGCGATGCAGCAATTAATCATGTCATGTGTGCTTTCAAATCTACTGGCCAGAGAAATGTAGGAATACGTCTATGCCTACATGAGTACATGGATACTACCTGCACCTCACCCACATGCTTCTCCATCTTGTATGTACTACATACTCAGTATTGCCGTCTAGGTGGACACCACATGCATATCATAAATGCTCATTACATATAAACAGCTAAACAGCATTTCCAAAATAATCAAAGCATGTAACACAGCATGCATAAACCCATCCCCATGGGACATGGTGGAACATCAAAATGGCTAAACCGAGGACACGAAAGCTTACCTTGCAAGCTAGCTATCCAAGCCAAGAGTCCAACCACTCACTAGTCCACAAACAGCAGTATCACAATCTGATATGGACCATTAACAAGTTAATATTAATGCATCACAAGCATACAACTTCAAAGACTACGCCTTTCCTTTACGTTTTACGTCTTAAGGCTTCCATCAAAGCCATAAGCCCTTAATCATGTGATTCTGACTTAGTCCATTTATTACAGAAGTTCAACTTCCTTAAACTAGGGTCCACACACACCCAATAGCTTACTGTTCATACAGTAAAGCTACTGTCTGCGCAGAACCCAGGATATCCGGATATCATGAAGAACATATCCGGATATGCCATATCCGGATATCACACTGGACATATCCGGATATGTCATATCCGGATACCCAGATCCCATATCCGGATATCAATATCCGGATACCATATCCGGATACTGATATCCGGATATCTGTTCGACAAATATCCGGATATCTCACGACAGAATGCAGTTTCTGCATTTCGTGAATATCCATCTCAAAGGTCCAACTTTTAATACATGTACACGTTAAAGCATGCATCTTTAGTTCATTTTAGGTTCATATACCTTATACCCTCTTGTTTACTCATTAAACATGGTCAAGACATCAACTTTAAGCATTATAAACCCATGATCATGCTGAGGTAACTCACCAAAGTTCAAAACAGAGGCAAGTTGTGCTCTTGGAGCTCTCCCAAGGTTCCTCAAACTCAGCCTAAGTAGGAGCACGAAAATGGCACTTCAAGGTGGGTTCTTGCACCACAAGAAGGCACTTTGAAGCTCACAATGACTACCACAAAGTAGCCATTACTAAAGCTTCAAACTCATGCTCACTAACTACACACACACAGCTTTCTCAACTCAGAATAATGGCCACAATGCAGCCCCAAGATTAACTCTCACCTTCACAAATTTTAAACAAGCATGAAAAGTGATCACTTGGCTAAGGAAAGAAGAAGGAAAAAGAAGAGAAGAAGAAGAAGAAGAAGAAGAAGAAGAAGAAGAAGGAAGCAGCAGCCACATTCACGTTCTGAATTGCATGGCCTAGGGTTTTGTGCCCTTAATGGGTCTATTTATAGGCAAGTCACTTAAACGCGCAGTATTAGCCTTAATCGCAAAGTAAAAGATCTTGATCCCAAACTTCGGATTCTAGACCTACGCATTTTTCTAAGATTTGTCATATTTTTATTTTATTTTTCGGAGCACCTTTCCGGTACGCGCTTTTCCATAGCCAGTATCAGTTCTGGCATCAGATTACGTCATTTTGACTTGAAACTCGTTTTACAAGTCCTACATAATATTTTAGTAATTATCATGCATTCGTTATAATTTTCCGGGATACTTTTCCGGTACGCATTTATACCGAGTAGCAGAACCGGTATCTGCGCTTTTCTTCCGAAAAGCGACTTTCAGCATTTTTACTCACTCAATATAATTATCTAAGCCCATTAATAATTATTAGGGTCAATTAACATAATTAACTTACTAATTACCTTAATTAACGGTGCGGGTTCTTACAGACACGAAGTATGGAAAGGTGTCTATAACTCCCCCCAGACCTACCCCCCAACCTAGAGTAGCTAGATAGGGAAGTAAAATTAAGCTTTCTTATTATTTTTGTTTTTTGATTTCTTTTTTCTTCCATCATTCCTTAAGTCCTACAGATTTGATCCTGTAGAATCTGACCCATTTTCTTCTTGAGCGAATGGTACGAAATAAGTTAGATGGATTTCTCGATCAAAAGTACTATGTGAAATCTGCATGCACGCCAATGGACCCCCTCCAATAAGTCTATCGAAGGGTTTTATTATTGATGAGAGTGACGATAGTGACCATATTGATAATAGTGACGATATCGAGCGCGATTTAATAATAGTATAGTAATCAATTCCATAAATCTATGAACTCCCCCACAACCAAATAAAATAATTTATTTATCTTATTTTTTATTATGACTAAGACGACTAATCCCTAGATACATATATTCCATTTTTTCACCTATTCCGAGCGTAAGGATTTGTTCTAAAGATTCTGTTTCTATTCTATTTTCTTATCCTTACTATTAGTAATAAATAAGAATAAAAAAATACAATGGATTTCAAATTTATACAAAATGCTTTTCTATTTCAAAAATATCGAATATATTTTTTACATCTTCTGCATGAAGATGTTCCATTTTCAAAATGTCTTCTTGACTGTTATTCAAAAGTTCAAATAATGTATTTATATCATATCAATATATTTCTATTCTAATATATTGAAATCTGAAAACAGTGGCAGAAGAGTAATGTTCTAATTTATTGTGGGGTTAAAAAAAAGTAAAATAAAAAGTCTTCTTCACAATATACATACTATGATTGACTAGTACTTCGGTACAAAGAATCCTCTAAATAGGGGGGGTAAAAAAAGACTAAAAAGAAGCAAACAACACATCCCTATACAATGCTCAAGGCTCGTGGCCGAGTAGCAGGAGCAACTTTTAATTTATTATGATCCTAGAAAGGCAGATGAGCAATTTTCAGAGAGGAGAAGGAGGAAGATTGATCAAGAACTCACCATGGATCTCATTTATCAAGTTTTATCATGAACTCTCATATTTTTTCTTGTTATGTTTTGGTTTCTATGAGCTTGTTAGGCTAGTTTCTTTATTGTAGTTAGGGTTAGATGAAACCAACAAGTTCCTAACATTGTCTTTCGTTTCCTCTAAACTAATATTTAATTACATGTTATGCAATTAAGTTATTTTTAATTCCTAGTTCATTTGTGATCTAGCCGATCTTGAATGAACATTAGAATCTTGCATGACAATAAGGATATTGGTGTTTGATTCCGATTGATTAATTGTTGGGGTTTGTATGATCTAGGGATTGACTTGTGAATCCTATGACTTTATGATTTTTGTTCTTAATGCTTTCTCTAGGAGAGATCACTAAGGGATTAGGGTTTTGAATAAAGTAAAAGATTAAGTCACTAAGGTATTGAAGTTTAATTAATATAGAAAGAATCGTCAATAACATGTTCTTGAATATTGGTTATATGAACCGGTAGCTACGCTTTGCATATTTGATTTCGAATAGTTTTGATTACGTTCTTGAATCTTGGTTTTTGTTCTTGATCTTGATAGTTAATTGTTAGTTTAAATTTCTGTTTTACAATTTAAATCATATCTCAAAACCTTTTACCGTCGATACAACTTTGATCATATATATAGATACGTTATTAATTGATATATCAATCTTCATGGGAACGATAATCCTACTTTTACCATTTTATTACTGAGACGACCGATATACTTGTCATGATATCGCAACAATCTCGATCTCTTTCAATGCACAAAATTATGTTTCTCTAACAGTTTCTACTCGCTTCTATTCCAACATTATAATAACTACCAACGAGAGAAAAAAAAGGAATTAAAGATATTGAGCTATATATATTTTCAGCAGTACCGAACTGGACAGCTGAATTTGCATAACCTAATATTCCAATAAAAAGAAGAAAGAAGATATATTGTCTAAGAAGAGTTTACACAAACTTTAGATTTTACTTCTATGGACACAATTTTATTTTTGTATCAAAGGAGGAATTAAACTAGAAGCCCCTGATTGATGTATTGTTTTATGTGGAAAAGAACCTTCAAAAGGGAGTATATATTTGCATCTGACTCAAAATGTGTTCAAAGTTATCTGTTGTCTTCTCAATTGGGTGTGTATGCACTCCCTCATATGTTGTCACCACTACCCCCTCGTCTTTTGTTAGGCGTTGCACTTGCTTCTTCACATTGCACCCTTGATGCGTGCACCGGTAGTAGCTCCTACAAATAAAGGTAATTGAATTAGTACATTTGTTTAGTCCATGTACTTAAGATGAAGAAGAATGATGATTTTCTATGATAATTCGCTGGAATATATAATAATTTAAATCATATGTTTAATGGCATCAATTCATGTATATAAGAAAAGCGGGCAATGGAATAGGTAAAAAAAATAGTAAGATAAACATGAAGCAAAAGTAAAACCACACATAACGCAAGTTATCCTAATGATCTATTGAGTGAAAACAGTTACTGAAATGACATAAAATCATCATTCAGATACTTTGCATAAGTAGACAAAAAATTGTGGATTTGTTGATTATATCATTGATTATCATCCCCGCATAGTTGCTTTGAGTTTGGATCGGATTATTTTTACACATAATAAATAAATAAATAAATAAAAATTCAAGAAAACTTAAAGCAACGCCTTCAACATGTCCAGTTATATCTCTTAATTATGGAATCTTTACTAGCTATAAATAAGATTATACACTATGTTGTGTGCACGCATGGATTCATACACATGCTTCGCTCTCGTTTCTCTTCATTTCTCTTCTGATATCACATTCATATAAGATTAAGACAAAGAAAGGGGTATAGGGTGAAGAAGAAAACCTAGCAAAGAGAAATAATTGAAGATCAAGTAAATATTTTCATTTGTTGTTTGGAGAATATCCTCAGCCAAAAAAAAATCGCAACGAAACAATTGAACCAAGACTTCTAGAATCGTCTTTCTTTTTTTTTCTTTTTTGGGTAAAATAATTGTCTTTTTTTATTCCCAAGTATGAACTCAAAAAAAAACTTGTTAATATAGTTCAAAATTCAAAGGGATGAGACTAGGGTGGGGTCTATTTATATTCCTAGTAAAATCAAGCACGTATACACATCAAGTCAAATTTAGCAGGCGCCATTGCCACAAATAATCGCCTAGAAAACAAGAGGAAGAAGAATCATAAGAAAAATTGAAAAATTAAAAAATAATTTTGGGAGAATAGCCTCTATATATAGTTATAGCTTATATGATAATACTCGAAATCACCTAGAAAACAAGATGAAGAAGAATCATAAGAAAAAATTAAAAAATTAGAAAATAATTTTGAGAGAATCATCTCTATATAGTTAAAGCTTATATGATACTACTCGAATCAAATTAATTAGAATAATTGAGATTTCAAGAAATCCAATAAAAAGGAAACAAACTATGAAAAAAAAACAAGGATCAAGAAACTCTTAACAAACCTGGGGAATTTGTTGTTTTTAACAGCTTTTTGACCATATTTCCTCCATCGATAACCATCATCAAGTATATCAACTTGACTCCTCGTCTGAAAAGCATATCTAGGCTTTTTAACCTTTTTCTCCCCTTTCTTTTTAATGCCTGAATCAGTGGCATTAATGCTTCCACTAATCTGAGACAACATGCCATCTCTAGCATCTTCTTCTCTCTTCAGCAACTTCAGATTATGATCACTACTATCATTATTAGTAGGCTTCAAACCCAGAAATGCATGAGAGCTCTGACCATTACTAAAATCATTCTGAGAGCTTCCCACAACACTCGTTGAAATTGGGTAGCTCGAAGAAGCTGGTGGACAAGGAAACAACATAGAATAATTATTCTCCATCGAATGTGCTTATAGAGCTAGAAAGAAAGAAAACCTAAGAAGGAGGTAAAGAAAAGTGAAGGAGGAATGTTTCTAAGGTAAAAAAAAAGGTTAAGAAGAGTTAATATAAATGGTAGGGGCGGCGCTTAATGTTAGCGTGGTCATATAATAGGATACATACACCGAATGTGAGGAAAGAGAAAAGAAAGTCCAAAGGGTTATATATACAGTACCATAGTGTCGTAAACGACACGAAAATTGTCCAAACGTGTGTTGTGAAAACTCAGTTTCATTTCTTATCAGCAGCGTAGGGGGGTTATATTGGAATAATCAAGAGGTTATAAGAGTCTAAGGTGGAATTGTGAGGCGGCTTCATGATTAGGATAAAGACATTACTGTATTTTATTTTTTATTCTTTTTTATTTCAGATCCCAAAGCCAATCAATTATATAATATTTTTCTGTTTTTTTTAATCAATTAATCTATTAATCCAAACCGGATAAATCTACATGGATGATAAAGTTTTCAGCTATTAAATTTTTAACATAATTGTATATTAAATTACGGACCAGGGAACATTGATCAAAATGTCACAGTTCACTAAGTTTTTTACCTAAATACCACACGAACAGTGTTATTTTCCAATATATCATGTGGACAAGTTTGCTGGATACTGTAGGGACTCAATTTGATGATGTGTCACGATTTTAGTGGATACTAAATTTGCTACACAGGATAACGAACTTGGTTGAAATACATATTCCAACTAAGTTCGCTATCCAATGTAGCGAACTTGGTATATTTCTTTTGGAAATAAAGTACATTTTTTTTAACTTAGTACTTGTTATTTACTAAAAATGTGACACATCAGCAAACTGAGTTCGTTATAGTGCTCAACGAACTTGCTCACGTGACATATTGGGAAATAACACTATTCACGTGATATTTGAGTAAAAATATTGATAAACAGTGACATTTTGGTCGGTGTTCCAGGAAGGAGTGTGTCGGTAGAAGTCTTCCTAAATTTTGATATTATTTAGTATTATATATAAAATAATATTTTTGTAATAATAATAAATTATCATTCTTAATAAGTAGCTCTCCTAAAGAATATTTGTAATAATTAGTCATTTTATTAGGTTTAAAAATATTTGTAATTTTAATATTTAAATTGAAATAATTTCATGACAATTGATTCATGTGTTTGGCGATCTATATAATTATTTTTAAATTTGAATAATGGAGATATAACGTGATGACGATGTCTACTCTATGCTAGTGTGGGCCAATTATAATTAATACGATAATAAAGATTAATTTAGATTTCAAATATTTGCAGGTGGTGATGGTAAGTGGTCATAGTTTGTGAAAATTGTGGTTTGTCTTTTGTTTGTGGTAGTCTTGGTGAAGACTAGAAGCAGTTTTATTTGGACTTCTAAATAAATATGTGAATTATTGACACAGTTCACACGTGTATAATTTTAATTTAATGTAATAAAGTTTTTTCGTGAGGTAGAGAGAGTGGGCGGGTACAATGTTTTTATGTATAGTGCATGTCTGCGGAACATGGCAGCTTCCATGAAATAACTAGATGTTGGAGGAAACGATAATTGCGTGCTAACTCGAGTGATTTAAGGTAGGTGAACATTTAATAAAGGATTTATCATCTATCATTTAACATGATCACCAAAAATTTCTTACACTCACAACATTTTGTGAAGCCCGCAGAAAAATAAAAAAAAACTCTACACGCAAAATGAATCTCTATAACATAACACAATCACTTTTCCTACACCATGACTCTTATAAAATCCTTTAATAAAAGACATATATTTGAAGGGTTAATGTTTCAGGAGATAAATTTTATTTTTTACATATATAGAAATAAATGAGGCTCATATATATATATATGAAGAGAAAAAAAAAAATGACTCACATGATCGAGCCCCACATGCTTTTATATATATATATATATATATATATATATATATATATATATATATATATATATATATATATATATATAACAAATTTATTTCTTACGACAGTGAAAAAATTAACCCATACCCATATTTAATTTGTTTTTTATGTAACGGAAAAAATATATTATATTTGAAAAAAGTTGTACTTTGAAAATGTATATATGTAAAAATAAAAGTAATGATACCTACGACAAAATAAGAGCTTAATTAAATAAAGATCTTTAAACTCGTGTAAAACAACGTGTAAGTTTTTGCCACGATAATTATTTTTTTGGGGTTGTAATTGTGATTTTGTGCGAGTAACAGTTTTCATATATATATATATATATATATATAGGGTTTTATTTTCTAAAGTTTATATATATATATATATATATATATATATATATATATGGTTTTATAAGAGTTATGTTGTAGGACACAGTAATTTTAATTTATAAGATTATTTTGCGTGCCAGAGTTTTTTTGTTTTTTTTTACTGCGGACCCTACAAAATGTTGTGAGAATATAAAACCCATATATATATATATATATATATATATATATATATATATATATATAGTTTGTTTTTCTAAAGTTACTTTAGATAACTTTATCTAATGTTCATCGAAATGACGTCGTTTTGGAGCGGAAATCATGATGTTTTTATGATTTTAATTTATTTCAGGGTTATAATACTCTTTATAATTCTAATTTGTTAATTTTTTAACCCGAAAACGACGTCGTTTCGATGAATATTAGACAAAGTTGTCTACAGTGACATTAGATACTTCCCCCCCCATATATATATATATATATATATATATATATATGAGATAGGATCATTTGACACTGATGTCAAATTTGAGATTTGACACCTCATCTGATAGTCGTCAGATCAAAAAAGATCAACGGCTCTGATTTGTAAGCAAGTGACACCATTGATCTTTTTTTATCTAACGGCTATCAGATGAGGTGTCAAAGGATCCTACCCCTATATATATGGGTTCGCTTTTTCTGCAGTTACTGCAGATAAGTTATATGCAGTAAGCCCAATACGACGTTATTTTGAAGCGAAAATCATAATATTTTTGTAATTTTATTTTATTTCAGGGTTATAATAATCTTTATATTTATAATTTTTTAAGATTTCAGTACCAAAACGACGTCGTTTTGGAAATAAATGCAGATAACTTAGCTGCATTAACTACAGAAATATTTTTCCCTATATATATATATAGGGGATTACATTTCTGCAGCTGCTGTACGTGCAACAATCAAATACTTGCCATATATATATATACTTGAAAGTATTAAATGCGGGGAATCATAACCATACAAAAGTTGAAAGCATTAAATGTGTGAAATCATAACCATACACCTGTCGTTGCGGTACGTAAAGCGGCTTCTGAAATAATTTTATCATATATATATATATATATATATATATATATATATATAGGGATTATTTGACTCGAGGGTAAGACTTATAAGTCTTACTCCTGATCTCATCCTTTGATTTCCGTCCATCCAATTGTTATAGTTCAGGAAGTTATATTAATTAATTATTAATTACATTACAAATGACAACCGTTGATTTCCTTTCATTAACGGTTAAGATGAGGAGTAAGACTTAAAAATCTTACTCTAGAGTCAAAAGAACCCTATATATATGGAGAATCATTTCTGCAGCCGCTTTACGTACAGCAACGACAGGTGTATGGTTATGATTTCTCATATTTAATGTTTTCATCTTTTGAATGGTTATGATTCACTGCATTTAATGCTTTCACATATATATGTCAAGTATTTGATTGTTGCACGTACAACAGCTGCAGAAATGTAAACCCCTATATATACATATACATATACATATATGGGCTTATCATTTCTCAAGCTGCTTGAGATAATTTTATCTCCGGCTACTAAATCATAACAGAAATATATATATATATATATATATATGGATCAATAATGATGAATGAAAAGAGAGAAAAAGGGAATCATAACCATTCAATATATATATATATATATATATATATATATATATATATATATATAGTTTTGGGCTAGTTACATGACAATAAATTTTTCTCACAGCTGCTTGAGAAATATATATATATATATATATATATAAGCCCATATATATATATATATATATATATATTGATTAGAATGAATGACAACCGTTGATTGGTAGAAATCAACGGTTAGGATTTGGTGACAAATTTCAAAGTTTGACACCGATGTCAAAGGATCTTGCCTCTATATATATTTGTGTTCAAATGTGTTTTTTTCTTTACCCGATCCTAATTACTTTTTGAGGCGTTGGCTCTTCTGGTTATCTTCATAAACTTTGACTCTTTGAACTAATCCGAAGTGCGAGGCGGGTTAGGGATGGAGATATTTAAATTCCTCTCACAGATGCTATGTGAGGATCGAACCGAGGCTCTTTACTTCCTACTTATTTAGCTCCATTGCTACCAACGAACTATCACCATTTGATAATTGACATACATTGCACCCATTTAGCCGTCACATTAAAAAAAGATTTATCAAATTTTGTATTTATAAACTTTAGCAAATTGTTTCCATCGTCATATTCTAGATTCCACACAAATAATAAGGTGAGATTCTTTTTGTCTATGTATGTCATCTATGTTGCCACCATTAATTTAATGATTAAATCAAAAATAAGGAAAATATTAGCTTATATGTTTGGAGGTATTTTTTTTTATAAATCACATGTATCCTCCACGAAGGTAATCCTGGTGAGTCAGGATTAAGGCTTTAAACCCCTTTCAAAGTTGACATTGGGGATAATCGAACACATGCTCTCAGCCCCACCTACTTAGCACCCATGCGCTAACTGAGTTACTATCATTTGTTATGTTTTTGGTTAATTAAATAGACATTTTACATGGTATTAGAAAATAAGAGGGATATTAAAAAATATAATATAAAATTATTAATGTTTTCTTCACATAGTATCTTATCAAGGGCGGACCCCCCCCCCCCCCCCCCACCAGAAAAAAATCAAGAAATTTTTTTAACATAAGTATAATGCAAAAAACCTCCATTTTTACTCTCCATTAAATGTGAAGTAGTTTTCTCCCACGCAGAATTTATAGAGCTTCCTTATGTTCTGAGGTCCTATATCTATTGAAACTCCTCTAACTCTTAATGCATTTTTTCTCCCTCAACGAAAGTTAACGAAATGAACAAAACACAAAAACAATAAGAAAGAGTGCAGTTCAAATTCTTGTTGGCGCAAACCTGGTGGTAACAGTTAGCATATGAAATTAGTATTAAATTATGGTGAAATATCTGTCTACAAATTATTATTTTTACAAATTACTCTTAAGAGCCTGTTTGGATCCTCTTATTTTTAAGTTAGAAGCCACTTATATAAGCTAAAACTAAAAAAAAGAGCTTAAAAAAAGTTAAAAGCTGTTTGATAATTACAAAAGAAAATTAGTTTAAAAGTTACTTAAAAACACATATTTAAAAAAAAAATTATCTCCATATCTATCTTTATAACTCTTTATTTAAAAAAAAAACACATAATTCAAGAAAAACATATAAGAGCTTAAAAAAATTTCCTCCCAGGAACTTTTAGCTTTCGGCATTTTTTCTTCATTATAAAAAAAGAGTTTTTCATTATAAGAACTTTTCTCAAAACATGTTTGGCCTAGTTTATGCTTACAAGTAGCTTCTAGCTTAAAAAAGAGAGGATTCAAACAGGCACAAATATTTAATTATTTGTATTTTGGCCTCCCATATATTATGTTTGAAGAGAAAACAAATGTTTAATTTGTAGTCCCCACAGAAAAAATCCCTGGGACCGCCACTGTATGTTATGTTTTTTCTTTTGAATTGACACTTTTTTTTTATAACATTGAATTGACACTTTAGAAAAAAAGTAACCATGGAAATACATATTATGTGTCTATATCTAGGGATAGAGAAAACAAATGTTTCATATTGTTTAGCCCTATGCTATACCTAATTGAAATTTTTATGTCCTTCGCCAATGTCTGCCGCGCTTGTAACTGTGAATTTTGGTTAAATTTCTGCATTTGTTAAATCATCTAGCTTGAAAAGCATGTTTTTTCTTCCCCTGAATTTCAAAAAGCAACGGATGGTGATAGCACACATTTTTATTGTTATTAAATTTCATTACAGGAAGTTATATTGTTGATTAAATTTCATCGACTAAAAGGGTAGAGAGAATAAAAGTCTGAGAGAGAGGGTGGATAGAGAGAAAAGAGTAAAAGAGTTTTATTTATAAGTAACCATGGAAATACATATTATGTGTCTATATCTATCTATATAATTGTTATATGATATTTCTTAAAATTATTTTATTTCATGACATCAATTGTTTGTTTATTTTTTTATTTATATCATTTTTATCTTTCTTAGCTTTTCATCTTCCCGATCTTTCTATTTTTATTTTTCTACATTTTTGTAAATTTACAGATAAACAGGAAATGAAATGAAAGTAAATTAATTTTTAATAATTATAAAAATGTATTTTTATTATATATATTGATCTTAAATAGATAAAAAAAATAAGAAAATTAATCTAAAAACCATTAAATATATTTTTTTTACTTACTTATAAATTATATTTTCTTTTAATATCTTACTTTTATAAAATATAATGAAAAGAACTTTCGAGCCATATTTATGTAATTTAATTTTTTTTCTGATTTCATGATAATATGTTTTAATTATTTTTATACTAAAATAATTTTTAAAGCTTTTATAAATACATACATGATAGAAAATTAATAAGAAATTCTACATACTACATATTAAGAGAAATTTTATTTATTTTAATAAAAGATGATTTATCTCATTATATGAATTTGAAAAAAATTTAAAAGTAGGAAAGTTGAATAAATTAATAGTAGAAGATACTTAAGTTTATCTAGTAATCAAAATTTATAAGTGACTACTTTATGATATTGTGAAATGAATTATGAAATAAAAGTACACTACCATCATTCGAATTGAAAATTATGTTAACATACACACCCCTTAAAATGTATTAAATAACACCGTGAATTATCAAGTGAATCGTAAAGTTATCTTAAGTAAAATTGTTTTATGCATACCACAAAATTTAAATACTATTAATTACGAAAATAGAGTCCATTTCAAACATTATTATATGCAAGTAAATAACTCTATAAATAAACAAAAAAAATCCTCAAAGTATACACTTTCTAAACCCTAATAATATACCCTCACCACACGTAGACACCCACTTCTCCTTTGGCTGCATGCCCATGCATATTCGCATTCTTCGCCTGTCAACTTGGTGATTGCATCATCTTCATTGCTGATCACTTTATTATCAATCCATAGATCAAATATTCATTCTCTAGATCGAATAATAAGTATGTCTAAATTATTGGTTAAAGGCAGGGGCGAGACTTAGGAGGATCGAGTGGAGGATTCACGATCCCCCTTCATAAATTTTAATTATTATTATTATTATTATTATTATTATTATATATATAAAAATTATTTAATAATAATAGATTATTAGTATTAATAGTTATCCCTTACCTAAAAACAACTTTTAATAATGAGTTCTTGGTCCACATTATCACGATGAAAGTGCAAGTTTTGGCCATATATATAGCTAGTCCACTTATATTTTACGGCCTTTAAGTATAAATTTGTGCAAGGCAAGCGTATTGATTGCGATCCTACGGCTGAGATCTATTTGATATCACTTATTACTATAGAGCAATATCAACACTTAAATGCGTATAAAATATTATCTTAAAAACAAAATGCGCATAAAATATAGATTATGGTTTGTTTATTTTCATGGACTATAATGCTACCTATTGAGATAATCCTATAAAATATGAAGCACGGAACTTGCGTGAGGGACTTGTGTGCCAAATAAAAAATAAATAGATAATATTAAAACTATGGTGATGTATGGTTATATTTAGGGATTGAATTCTTATATACTAAATATAAGACAATATATCATGAAATGTCATAAAGAAAAGTACTTAAACTGAAATTTTTTTATTTTTTTTTTGATAAACAACTGAAAATGTTTTTAAATCATATTATTTGGTCCCTTTTGCTTATTTTTTAGTTTAATCTTTATAATTTTTTTCTTTTAAATTCAGCCACTATCCTAATGTTAGGTATGATGGCAAAGACTAAATTGATGTCACCTCAACATCCCTTTTTTAGTTTTTACGCCAGAACGTAAACTAACGAAATCATTAGTGGGACTGGTATGTGTGTGTGAATTAAATTAAAATGAATATAAACTATATAATAATATAAGGGTTTTATAATTCTTATGTTGAAGGAGAATTGAAATATCATGTTGTAGAGATAAAAAATATGTGAGACCCATGTGTTAAAAAAAATTGTATGTGGAACCCATATCAGCACGGAAATCGAATGGTGTGTAGGAAAATTTGAATTATCATGTTGAGAGAGAATTATAAAACCCATAATATAAACGTTTATATACTAAATTTAAGTTCTCATTTTTTAAGAGTGAAATGACTTCTGTACATAAACTCCTTTTCACTGTCTTGTGTTTCTTCATTTTGCGATACATGTTTCAAATTTCTTAATAAACATTAGACACGATGGGATATTTGCAAATTAACATTGAAATAATATTCTATCAAATAAATGGATTTTTGAGATTTTTCAAAATTTAAACTTTCAGATGTTTGTACTTTTTATATTTTAATTTATATTTTTTATTACAATAAATAGTATTATATCAATTCAATCAATTTTAAAAATAATAATTCTTTTTATATTTCACTAATATTTATATTATCGATCCATCCAATGCACAAAATATTATGTAGTTAAAACTAAAATTATACAGTCTTAATTATCCAGTATATATATATATATATATATATATATATATATATATATATATATATATATATATATATATATATATATATATATATATATATATATATATGATCCTTTGACACCGGTGTCAAATTTTAAATTCGACACCTCATCTGAGAGCCGTTAGATCAAAAAAGATCAACGGCGTCACGTGCTTACAAATCAAAGCCGTTGATCTTTTTTGATCTAATGGCTCTCAGTTGGGCACGTAAGGGTGGTCCGCCTTGGCCATCGACTAGCAGTCACAATTGCTGTCGTCCGCTATCGGACACCTTTACTACCCATCATGTACCATGACCGACTAGCCATCACCATTGTCACCCCACCACCACAACCAATTAGCCCCGAAATTGTCACGGTGCCACCACTTCCACCTGCCACCACCCCCCTAATCATTAGACACAAACAGTTGTTGCCATCAGTCACCACAATTGCCACCAGTCACCAAAGACATCACCGTAACCACCACTTCCACCAACCACTCCACATGGCACCACTAGCCAGCCACCACTGCCATTGTCATCGCCATTGGCCATCGTACCCCCAATCACCGGGAACCAACTATCACTACTGCCACTAGCCACTATTGTTGCAACCATAAGTGAGTCGCCACAATTGTCAGCACTCATTGCCAATGTTATCGGCCCCTACCATCTGCACTACTTCAACCGACCACCTAACGCATCAACCTCCACTACCACAACCATTGTCTTACCCAACCAATATTAACAATCAATTTTAAACCTAATTTTCAAAAATTTATTTGTGAGGATACAATTATTTATTTTAAAATTCTTTGTAAGCTATTTATGTATTTTAATATATTTTATTTAAAATTGTGACTTCTAAATTTTTTTTAATTATTTAAAATAAGAACTAGTTGCAAATAAGTTAAAAATGTAGTTTTAAAATTAGTTTTAAAAATTCATATAAAATCATGTTAAAAATGATATTTTTATCTATTTATATCATATCTTGTGACTATATATGGTCCCCTTCAAACACCGGAAAAGATAACATTATTCTACCAAACTGCTTATCTAGTGCATATCAAACAAGGGACATGATATAAGCTTATCAGGTTCATATCATTTCCTATTCTTATTCAACCTTCTTTTTCTATCAATTTCTATCTTATCATGTCCACCAAACGAGCTCTTAATATTCCAATTATAAGAGCATGCGTTAAGTGTTTGGGGTAGCATATGGTAGAGAGATTATCATTAATGAATTAAGTGATATTTAATGTCTTAATCCAAAATTTTAAGACATTGATTTCATGAAATTTTTTACTTATATGATTATCACTTAATCCATTTTTAATTAGGGGAAAGTGTTTCTCCTGTAATAGGAGATAAAGTCATCTCCAAAAATTCCAAAATGACCTTATTTTGGGGTTTAGAAAAAATATGCAGGATGTTTTAAAAATTTTACTTTCCTCTTGTATCTTGAATTTTACTAAAATACCCTGCATTTTTTTTTTCTAAACCTCAAAACGACATAGTTTTGAGGTTACATGAGATTTCCCTTTTAATTAATATGAAACTTAACTCATCAAATCATTTATTCTGACATACGAGCTTGGGGAGACAACAAACCCAAAATGCATCAACTATCATCTCTAAATACTTGACATAACTAAATACTCGATTGACTTAACCAAACAATTGGATCTGATACTACTATTAGGCGGTCAGGAGAAAATCATGGAGTGGATACCATGAATGGGCTAAGCAATAATTCACCATATTAAATGAGTTTGACATCACATCCTTACTCAAAATCTTAATGCATTGAGTTTATGACTCTTTCACTCATACGATCCTTACTTATTAATTTTTTTGTAATTAATATGGGACTTCACCACTCATACATAAATTCCAACAATAGAGTTTAAGGAAAGAAGGTGAACGTGAAGCAATGGTAAAATTGTTCCTTAATGATTGAAAGGTGATGAGGCAGGTTCAAATCCAGGAAACAATCTTTATAGTTAAGCGGTTACTTTTTATTATTCGGTGTTAGATTGCTTATCCTGCAGAATAACAAATTTATGAACTTTGATGTATTTATTTTTGTTAGATATTTATATAGTTTATTTAGAGAATGAGTCATGGAGTAGCAGTATGTTTGCTCTAAATTTCCTCGTGATTAAAAGGTCATGGATAGAAGTGTCAGAAATAACCTCATTGTAAAAAATGCAAGGATAAAATTAGGTACATGGATTGAGATTCATAATATTTGTTAAATATCAAATTTGGAAGTTTACTATTATTTTAAAAAGGAAGGAAGAATCCTGAAAATATCTTCATCCAAAAGCTATGTAGCACCGATACTGACACAGGACACGTGACACGATACAACATGACACTCCGACACGTTAATTTTAAAAAATGTTAGATTTCGACACGTTAGGACACGTTTTAATATTAAATAATATTTTTAATTTATGTAGTGTATATTATATTTAATATTCAATAATTTAACAAAAAAATGAATCTAAACTTATAATATTCATAAATTTTGCAAAGAAATATAAGATATCCCAAATATTTATATTAAACTCAATAAAATGGTAATCATAATCCAACAAATATAATAGTTGGAACTAAAAACTCAACGCAGTGCAATCTTTGAACATTTTTTTTAATTTCTATAATGCGTGTTGGAGTGTCGAGAAGTGTCGGAGTGTCCGAGAGTGTCGGGAAGTGTCGGACACGACACGTCATGGTTTTTGAAGTGTCGTAGTCCAAAAGTATTAAGCAAACGCTAGCAGAACAAATAATTAATGACATCCAAAAGTAGGTATTAATTGTTAATTTATGAAGGTTTCAAATTGCGATGCAGAATCCTTGAAATATTACGGTTTTAATTTCTATAACTACAATACACTTGCAATAATGGCTGCATCAAGTATATTTTCTACAATTATTCGTAACTTCTGTAATCGTAATGCAACTATAATCTAAAACCCTGGTTTATAACATGAAAAAACGTGAATACAAAAATGCTTGTTTGAGTTTCTGGTCTTGTGCGAAGAATACTTTTATAACACGCTGACTCATAATTGAGCGTGACTAAAATCTGTCATTAACTCACTAAAGCCAAATATAGTAGACTGGTCAAGAATTGGCGAAAAGGGCCCAAATTTAAATTTTCAATCTTAATTTGTCACAATATATTTAATTTCCTTACATTATTTTCTCTCTTAGCCACCCATGAATATCATATATCAAAATACAATAAGAACATATATTCTTCAAACCCAAGGTATGGCGCATTTGGTAACGAGGTGTGTTTCAAGGATTGGGTCGCCAATTTAATTCTTGAAAAAATTCTTTGGTGCTAGAGGCGAAGCCTTTGCATTTTAAGCTTTCGGGGTGGGGGGTGGGGTTAATCTCACTTTAATATATGGGTTTCAATTTTCTCATGCGGCAGGAGAAAATTTTCTTATGTTGTAGACACATCTTATATGGGGTCCACATATATTAAAAAATAAAAAAATAAAAGAAAATATTGCACAAAAATCAAAGGGTAACTAGTAGGAGAAAACAACTTTTCTACGACATGAGAAAATGTTTTCCCTTAATATATATACCTGTAATTAACTTTCTAGTTAGGGTTATACTCCAATAATAAAGTACCCGGAGGTTATTGAATAGGGATATCTATTAAGTTTTAAAAAATATATACAAGAAATAGAGAAAAGTTATATTTACAAATTTTTTATTTATAAATTACACTAAGTATGACCGGTCATATCTTCAATCAAGAATGTATCAATGGTGATACTTGGTCATACTTATTTTAATTTGTAAAAAAAATTATAAACGGATCTTTCCCGACAAATATACTTCATCTTTTTATTTTCTCACGAATACCTATTCTTGTAGTTAAGCTAGACCGTTCTTAAGGCTATGGTCCTCTTCGTGGGAAAGGTAGATGCATTATGAATTCTGGCAAGAATTTCTAAGAGAGAAAGAGAAATTAAGAATGTGACCGTATAAACATGTGGATTCATACCGTACGTGGCGATGATAAAGACAAGAGAAGCATGTGGGTTTGAAGTTTGAAAAAACAGAGAAGGAGTAGAGAGACTAAAATATAAATATTGAGTTAGGTCCGCGCAGCCTCTTTTCTTCCTCTCATAGTAGTTTTGAAAAGCAGGCTTCAAACTGTGGATTATTCAAACTCATTTTGAAACGTCAAATGCATGGTCACATGCCACATTATTCTTCTCATTTTGAAACGTCAAATAATGCATGGTCACATGCCACATTATTCTTCATGTTTAGTAGGTGGTAAAGGACCCAATTAACCTCTATGATTCCTAACTCCCCATCAATCTTCTTTTCAAACATCACGATCAAGTTTCCCCTAAATTTTCACTAATCTTACGCAAGAGTGGAGAAAACTCCAAAGCCCAAAATAACATCAATTATTTTCCTTGCATTTGGTCCACCTTCTCCCCGCGTTCTGTGTGCCACCATTCAGGGTGGAATTTGTGATGGAGTCTCATGAGATAACCTTGCAAGTTATGTTCATGTTTTCAATTTGTGGAACCAAACTATCGTTTTTCATCTATTGCTATCATTAGGCTGAGTATGTACGTAGTGGTTAGCCCCGGACTTAAAACTTTTTTATTTTTTTCATGCTGAAACAATAATTAGTACTTTTGACCATGTGTTCTGTGTTCTACTCTTATATTTCGTTTTGAATATGCAAAACGAGAAAGAATAAACTCTAATTCATCTTGCATGTGTTATATATTTTGAACCTTGGAGTGAATTGAATTCCATTAAATATACGAATTGAAAATGTCTCCACCCAGTTGAAAGGTTCTATTTTTCTGGCACGCATTGAGAAACAGATGAAATTTTGGTAAGTTCCAATTAAAGATCCGTGCCATGATTGGTGGACTCCCACACGTGCAAATTATTTTGGGATTAAATACTTTTTTGGGTCCCTAATAAAAAACACGATTCTCACTTTACTCTTTCACAAAAAAAAAAATAGTCATATGGTTTTTATTAAATTCAAAATAGACTCATTTTAGTTCTTTTGAAGGACTAATATGAGTTTTTTTTAAATTTATGAGGGACCACGATTTTAACTAAAATGGGTCCACTCTGAATTTGTTAAGGATTTCGAGACTACTTTTTTTTGTAAGGGATTAAAGTGAGACCGTGTTTTTTTTGTTAGAAATACAAAATGGTATCTATCAAAAAAAAAAAATACAAAATGGTATTTGCTCTTATCTTGAAGATCCACGTGGGCAAAAGTACAACGCGTAGGGAAGGAAAATTTCATGGTGAACTGAATCAGAATATGGAGGCATGGATCTGTTTTTCCAAAGGGTAAAATATGTTGATCTGATGGAGATAAAGGAGGAAGTGGTATAGACCAAAGCTCTGAGGTGTCACTATTCTTCCCTCAGACAAATGAGGGTGCTAAGGGGAGGTGTTTAAGGGCTAAGGTTATGACTAGGTGAAAATTCTATAAAGTAATATTAGTTATGGAGAGCAAAAAGAAAAAGAATAATGAGGGAACTAACATTCCTTTATATAAAAGGTTGGAGATTATGTTATCATAAAAAAAAAAAAAAAAATTGGAGATTTATTCCAAGTGCGCAAATTTCATATGACCAATGAAGTGTAAAAGGTTATACATGCGTGGAGATCGTGAGAGGGCACATGTGTAATTCGTGCTAAATAGTGAAAATCTTATTGGCGGCTATTTGAACTGGTTGGACAGGGCCATCCAGCCGGACCAGAACACATGGAATGAATTATTTGTTTTCGTGTATGCAAATGGAAAAAGATAAAAAATTTATCGATAATTCTTTAATGCAATTTTATTTTAAAAGCTAATATGATTTGTATTACCTTTAAGTTTTTTCTCTATACCAAATTAATTAATACTTTTTTTTGTATATAAAATTAATTAATACTTTGAAATGAATAATCTTAATAGTTGAAACTTATAGTATTTTAGTTTAATACAATATAGCATGTATAAATAGTTTGGGCCAAATGTTATATTTCTAATGGTCTGATAAAAATTCTCAAAATACATAAGACCTTCAGATCTATTAAAATAATAAAAGAGGATACTGTCTTTATAGACAAAACTTATGTCTCACTATCCATATTAAAAGAAACGTCCTCATCAATAATCTACACATCAATAACAAAATATAGATCATTATATAATTAAGTATCAAATTCATGGATCGTCAAAATTGTGGCCCTTATATAATGTCTCCCGAAGAATACCATGGTGTCATTCATGATGACATATTTGAAGACAAAAATGGTAAGTATATTGAGCCACAAATAAGCCCCGTCAAAGTTTGAAAACTATAAGGATATGCTTTTGTCACGATATATTTGTCACGGTATATATATATATATATATATATATATATATATATATATATATATATATATATATATATATATATATATATATATATATATATATATATGGGGGCATGATATTCTTATACCGTGTAAGAGTTAGAAGTCTTACACTCCATCTTGACCATTGATCCACTTATATCCAATGGCTCACATTACTAAAAAAATAGAGCCCTTAGATATAATTAGGATCAACGGACAAGATTGAGAGTGTAACTTACACTGGTGTAAAATGATCATCCCCTAAAAACAACCCAACAGTTAAATAGGAAAGTTACAATTCAAATAACT
>JAVKPL010009406.1:0-36466 GCA_032173675.1 Gastrolobium villosum
TTTTTAATTTTTATTTTATCCTAGCACCCCAACCTCATTTGACTCAACCTTTTAGACTTCTTACCAAAAAGTCACAACTAATTATTTCCCCCAACATCTCCAGGTGGTACCAATTGTTCATCGATGACAAAGCTACGCACCCTTCGTTCATTGTCTAAGCATGCAGAGCCAAAAGAGAGGAGAATGGAGCAAAATAATCAAAAGGGTGAGCAAAGAATGCAAAAGATTTTGAGCTATATACCTCGTTTCTGAATGCAGCCCTTGGAATTCTGAATGCACCACTTTGTGAATGACGGTAGAGGAGAAGCCTTGCTCTCTTGTAGGGATGTTTTAGGAAAAATAAAAATTTAATTTTTCTTATCCTATCCTACTCCTTCCTAACCCAAGCCCCCCCTTGGGATAAGTAATTACTCTTTGGGCAGGATAAAAAAGATCAACCTGATAATTATATCCTATCCACTTGGCATACCAAACAAATGATAAATGTAGGATAGGATAATTTATCCTATCCTATCCTCCTTATCAGGTGCACCAAACGGGCCCTTAAAATATTGGAAGAATAAGGATTGAATGAGGATAGCATAAATTTAATGAAAGGGAGGTTTTGATTCCTCTCTTCTGGATTGAATTGAAATCAGTTTTAATTAGAAAAATCTTTTTTAACCAAATTTGTTTTTTATTTAGAAATTCTTTTTAACCAAATCCTTTTTGTTAAGAAAATTATTTTTCAAATTTTTCTAATTTAGATAAGATAAAATCAGAAAAAGAAAGGATTTTAACCAAAAAACACAACAACTTTTTTGTATTGATATAAAAGGAAAAAACTAGGAATCAAAGGCAAGAAAATATATTTTTTAACCAAATCAGTTTTATTAAGAATTTTTTTTTCTTTAATTCAGATAAGATAAAATTAGAAAAAAAATGATTCTATTTAATTTAATAAAAAAACACAATAGTTTTGGTATTAATATAAAGGGGCAAAAGCTAGGAATAAGGTTTTAACTACTGTCAGACGGAGCCTATGGTAGGAAATCACCACAACCAAAGTAAGCCAATTACAGCAAATGGGTCTAACACTATATATCAACCCAAAACCTTTAAGGCATTGGATTTATAAATCCTCGCATAGCTCGTTCTCAACTAATGCAAAATTTCATCACACCTAAATATCCTAACAATTTTAATCCACAATTATCTTATCTCATGATGGACTTCACCAGGAAGGAAGTATGCCCCAAAATATAAAAACCAACCAATTAAATAGTACTATAGCTGCACGAACATAATAAAGAACCCTAAATTATTCGATAACAACAATATAACGAACCATATATGGGAATTTATATAAAAGACGAATAATAAATGTAACATTCAAACTGAAACAATTAACAAGGAAATATTCGATGGAGAGTTTTGACACCTTGCAAGGGATAGACTTCATTATTAGGCGTTGTAAGATAAAATAGCACGTATGGCTCTGCAGCTCTAGCTTCTGCTCGTATCCATCTATCTTGGTCAAGCACCTTAGAAACGAAGGTTCCTTTATTAGACAAGAGACCATTTGGAATAAAACCACTAAGCATGGCTCACCCTCCACCACAATGGCTAACGTCCCTCCACAGAGTCTGCTTAATTATGAACAAAGAAATTAAGTGAGAGAATTAGCAAGATTTGTGCGTCTCAAAATAAAAGGAGTTCAAGAAGCTACACAAATATATAAGTACGTAATGTTTCTTGGAAATCTTGATCTGAATAATATTTCTTGAATTAATGAAGATTACAAATCTTTTTTTTTGGATACAGAAGATTACAAATCTTGATCTGATACTTATATTAGATACTGTACATTGAAAAGAGATATGTTTACAAAAAAAAGAGATAGTTAAAAAGATGGGAAATAAACAAACTCAACTAACTAACTATTAACAGACGAAGTAACTACTAACAGAGTAA
This sequence comes from Gastrolobium villosum, assembly GCA_032173675.1. Lineage (NCBI taxonomy): Eukaryota > Viridiplantae > Streptophyta > Magnoliopsida > Fabales > Fabaceae > Gastrolobium > Gastrolobium villosum. Next base: position 1,954 of record JAVKPL010009406.1, read on the forward strand.
CTATTTATTAGGAAAACTACATACACACATGTATGTGTAACTGTGTACATATCAGAAATAATTTCAATGTAAAGATGCTACATCATATTAGTACTAGAAAATAATTCAAATTACACGTAAAATAAAATATTTAGAAAATAAATAAAAATAAAAAATAATAAAACTTTGTACTTTACTCCTTAAGTACTTTAATTAAATGATAAGGTCAATCTTAACCTTTTTTAATGGTTCGCATGTCTTTACCCAAAAAAAATGTATAATAATACTAATTAACATTTGACAATCTAACACCATTTTCAATTTTCTTAGGAAACAATTAGTCATCATATCGCTGTTCAGGAGCCATTTGAAAGCAGCAGCAACATGATCACCGATAGAGAAAAGTCAACGTGTTTAGATTACCTTTTAAAAAAATTTACTTTTATGCCCTACTTATTTTAAAAGTGCTTTTTATAAAAGTTAAAACTATTTAGAATTTAAAAAAAAATATATTTTTTAAAAAAATTGGCTTTTGACTTTTGCTTTTTGGTGAAGCTAAGAAATTTAGCTTCTGGAAAAGAAGGTTTTTGACTTTTTTTATGACTTATGCTTTTTTTAAAAGCAATCATCCAAATGCAATTTACAATAAAGTGCTTTTTCTTTGGAAAAAAAAGTAACTTTTAAGTGGAAAAAAGCTCATCCAAACGGGCCGGCCTGATTGTTTCACCTTCTAAAAAAAGTGACTTTTATCTCTTCCTTATTTTAAAAGTGCTTTTTACAAACGTTAAAGCTATTTATATTTTTATAAAAATATTTAGTTTTTGAAAAAAATATTTGGCTTTTGACTTCTGCTTTTGGTATAAATTAAAAACTAAATATTTTTATAAAAATTTAAATATCTTTAACTTTTGTAAAATCTTTTTTATTAATGTGAATTTTGTTTCTTAATTTCAGTCTAAAATTTATTTCTTTCGCCACCTCTAACAAAATTTTCTGAATCTGCGGTTTAGTCTTGGAAGAATGCCAAAGCTATGTTGCACTAAATTAATCCAAACACGTTGAGCAATCTCAAAGACATAGCTTTGGCATTCTTCCAAGGCTAATCCTACTTTTTTCAGAAGCTAAAAATTTTAACTTATACAAAAAACAGAAGTCAAAAGCCAAATATTTTTTTCAAAAACTCGATATTTTTATAAAAATATAAATAGCTTTAACTTTTGTAAAAAGGACTTTTAAAATAAGGAAGAGATAAAAGTCACTTTTTCCAGAAGCTAAAAATTTTAGCTTCTCCAAAAAGCAAAAGTCAAAAACCAATTTTTTTTTAAAAAAAATATTTAAAAAAAAAATCTAAATAGTTTTAACTTTTATAAAAAGCACTTTTAAAATAAATAGGGCATTAAAGTAACTTTTATTAAAAGGTAATCCATACACGTTGAGCAATCTCAAAGACATAGCTTTGGCATTCTTCCAAGGCTAAACCGCAGATTCAGGAAATTTTGTTAGAGGTGGCGAAAGAAATAAATTTTAGACTGAAATTAAGAAATAAAGTTCACATGAATAATAACACGATAATGATTAACACTTAGACAAATTTAAAAATGAAGAAGAAAACTCGAAAGTTTAGCTTCAAAGTGACACGATCATCCCTCCTAACCTTTGCTGAGTCCACCTTCCTTTGCTTTCTTAATTTCAATCTAAAATTTATTTCTTTCGCCACCACTAACAAAATTTTCTGAATCTGCGGTTTAGCCTTGGAAGAATGCCAAAACTATGTCTTTGAGATTGCTCAACGTGTTTGAATTACCTTTTAAAAAAAGTTACTTTTATGCCCTACTTATTTTAAAAGTGCTTTTTATAAAAGTTAAAACTATTTAGATTTTTTAAAAAATATTTTTTTTGAAAAAAAAATTGGTTTTTGACTTTTGCTTTTTGGAGAAGCTAAAATTTTTAGCTTCTGGAAAAACTTACTTTTATCTCTTCCTTATATTAAAAGTGATTTTTACAAAAGTTAAAGCTATTTATATTTTTATAAAAATATTTAGTTTTTGAAAAAAATATTTGCCTTTTGACTTCTGCTTTTTGTATAAGTTAAAATTTTTAGTTTCTGAGAAAAGTAGATTTTTGACTTTTTTTGTGACTTTTGCTTTTTTTAAAAGTAGACGTCCCAAAGAACTAAAAATGAGAAGAGCTTTTTTTCAAGGAAAAAAGCAGCTTTTTTGTTTGGGCTTCTTAAAAAAGTAATTTTTATCTCTTTCTAATTTTAGAAGTTCTTTTTATAAAAGTTAAAGCTTTTTATATTTTTATAAAAACATTTAGTTTTTTAAAAAAAATATTTGGCTTTATGACTTCTGCTTTTCATAGAAGTTAAAAATTTTATTTTCTGATAAAAGTAAGTTTTTGGCTTTAACTTGCTATAAAGGATGCTTAAGAAAGCCATGTAATGGTGGACTCAGGAAAGGTTAGGAGGGATGATGATCTCCCTTTGAAGCTAAACTTTCGAGTTTTCTTCTTTATTTTTAAATTTACCTAAGTGTTAATCATTATCGTATTATTTATGTGAGTTTTGTTTTTTAATTTCTGTCTAAAATTTATTTCTTTCGCCCCCTCTAACAATTTTTTTTGAATCTGCGAAAGCCTTGGAAGAATGCAAAAGCTATGTCTTTGAGATTGCTCCAAGTGTTTGGATTACCTCTTAAAAAAGTTACTTTTATGCCCTACTTATTTTAAAAGTTCTTTTTATAAAAGTTAACACTATTTAGAATTTTAAAAAAATATATTTTTTTTGAAAAATAAATTTGCTTTTGACTTTTGCTTTTTGGAGAAGCTAAAATTTTTAGCTTATGGAAAAAGCAGATTTTTGGCTTTTTTTATGACTTCTCATTTTTTTAAAAGCAATCATCCATATGCAATTTACAATAAAAGTGCTTTTTCTTTAAAAAAAAGTAACTTTTAACTGGAAAAGAGCTCATCCAAACGGCCCCGCCTGTTTGTTTCACCTTCTCCAAAAAGTGACTTTTATCTCATCCTTATCTCAAAAGTGCTTTTTACAAAAGTTAAAGATATTTATATATTTATAAAAATATTTATTTTTTTAAAAAAAATATTTGGCTTTTGACTTTTTTTTTGTATAAGTTAAAATTTTTTAACTTTTGAAAAAAGTAGGTTTTTGACTTTTTTTTGTGACTTTTGCTTTTTTTAAAAGTAGACGTCCAAATGAATTAAAAATGAGAAGTGTTTTTTTTTTTCAAGAAAAAAGCAGCTTTTTTGTTTGGGCTTCTAAAAAAAGTAACTTTTATTTCTTTCTTATTATAGAAGTGTTTTTTATAAAAGTTAGAGCTATTTATATTTTAATAAAAATATTTAGTTGATGAAAAAAAAAATTTGGCTTTTGACTTCTGTTTTTCATAGAAGTTAAATTTTTTAGCTTATGATAAAAGTAAGTTTTTGGCTTCAACTTGCTATAAAGGATGGTTAAGAAAGCCATGTAGTGGTGGACTCAGGAAATGTTAGGAGGGGTGATCATCTCCCTTTGAAGCTAAACTTTCAAGTTTTTGTTATCAAAAAAATAAAAAAAAACTTTCGAGTTTTCTTCTTTATTTTTAAATTTGCCTAAGTGTTAATCATTATCGTGTTATTAATGTGAATTATGTTTCTTAATTTCAGTCTAAAATTTATTTATCTCGCCACATCTAACAGAATTTTCTGAATTTACGGTTTAGCCTTGGAAGAATGCCAAAGCTATGTCTTTGAGATTGCTCAACGTGTTTGGATTACCTTTTAAAAACGTTACTTTTATGCTCTACTTATTTTAAAAGTTCTTTTTATAAAAGTTAAAACTATTTAGATTTTTTTAAGAATATTTTTTTTTTGGAAAAAAAATTGGCTTTTGACTTTTGCTTTTTTTGAGAAGATAAAATTTAGATTCTGGAAAAAGCAAATTTTTGGATTTTTTTATGACTTCTGCTTTTTTTAAAGCAATCATCCAAATGCAATTTTCAATAAAAGTGCTTTTTCTTTGGAAAAAAGTAACTTTTAACCGGAAAAAAGCTTATCCAAACGGGCCCCCTGTTTGTTTCACCTTCCAAAAAAAGTGACTTTTATATCTTCCTTATTTTAAAAGTTTTTTTTACAAAAGTTAAAGCTATTTATATTTTTATAAAAATATTTAGTTTTTGAAAAAAAAATATTTGGTTTTTGACTTCTGCTCTTTGTATAAGTTAAAATTTTTAGCTTATGAAAAAAGTAGGTTTTTGACTTTTTTTGTGACTTTAGCTTTTTTTAAAAGTAGACTTCCAAACGAACTAAAAATGAGAAGTGTTTTTTTTCAAGAAAAAAATAGCTTTTTTGTTAGGGCTTCTCAAAAAAGTAACTTTTATGTCTTTCTTATTCTAGAAGTGCTTTTTATAAAAGTTAAAGCTATTTTTATTTTTGAAAAAATATTTAGATTTTGAAAAAAAATATTTGGCTTTTGACTTCTACTTTTCATAAAAGTTAAAATTTTTTTTGACTTCTGAAAAAAGTAAGTTTTTGGCTTTAACTTGCTATAAAGGATGCGTAAGGAAGGCATGTAGTGGTGGACTCAGGAAAGGTTAGGAGGGATGATCATCTCCCTTTGAAGCTAAACTTTTGAGTTTTTGTTATCAAAAAAAAAAACCTTTGGGTTTTCTTCTTTATTTTTAAATTTTCCCAAGTGTTAATCATTATCGTGTTATTAATGTGAATTCTGTTTTGAATCTTCAAAAAAAAAATGTGAATTCTGTTTCTTAATTTCAGTCTAAAATTTATTTCTTTCGCCACCTCTAACAAAATTTTCTGAATCTGCGGTTTAGCCTTGGAAGATTGCCAAAGCTATGTCTTTGAGATTGCTCAACGTGTTTGGATTACCTTTTTATAAAATTTACTTTTATGCCCTACTTATTTAGAAGTGCTTTTTATAAAAGTTAAAACTATTTAGATTTTCAAAAAATTATTATTTTTTGATAAAAAACTTGGCTTTTGACTTTTGCTTTTTGGAGAATCTAAAATATTTAAGTTTTTTTATGACTTCTGTTTTTTTAAAAGCAATCACCCAAATACAATTTACAATAAAAGTGCTTTTTCTTTGGAAAAAGTAACTTTTAACTCGAAAAAAGCTCATCCATATGGGCACGCCTGTTTGTTTCAACTTCTAAAAAAGTGACTTTTATCTCTTCCTTATTTTAAAGGTTTTTTTTTTACAAAAGTTAAAGCTATTTATATTTTTATAAAAATATTTAGTTTTTGAAAAAAATATTTGGCTTTTGACTTCTGCTTTTTGTATATGTTAAAATTTTTAGCTTCTGAAAAAAGTAGGTTTTTGACTTTTTTGTGACTTTTGCTTTTTTTTAAAAGTAGACGTCCAAACGAACTAAAAATGAGAAGTGCTTTTTTTCAAGAAAAAAAGCAGCTTTAAAGGGGTTCTCAAAAAGTAACATTTATATCTTTCTTATTTTAGAAGTGCTTTTTATAAAAGATAAAGCTATTTATATTTTTATAAAAATATTTGGCTTTTGTCTTCTGCTTTTCATAGAAGTTAAAATTTGTAGCTTCTGAAAAAAGTAAGTTTTTGGCTTTAACTTGCTATAAAGTATGGTTAAGGAGGCCAAGTAGTCATTGGCGGACTCACTTGCGGGCGAATGCACGCAAGTGCGGTCAGAAACATTTCTACAGTTTTTTTAATTTTTTTTTATTTTTTACTTACCTTTTTCTTGGTTGTAGGTCTTTATTTGTCTCTTGGTTCAATATATATATTAGGAGCAAATATCCTTTTAAGCCCCTAACAAAAAATATGATCCCCATTTTAGTCCCTTACAAAAAAATAGTCTCGAGGTCCCTAAAAATTTAAAGCCGATCAATTTAGTTAAAATCATAGTCCCTCACAAATACAAAAAAGACCTACATTAGTATCTCAAAAAGATAAAAATGGGTCCACTTTAAATTTCATAGGGACCAGGTGACTAATTTCTTTTATAATGGACTAAAGTGAGACCGAATTTTTTTGTTAGGGATCAAAAAAGATATTTATTTTTATATTAGTTAGCAACGTACGGGATAATTAAAACAACGTAGCAACGCATATTGATTAGAGAGAAAACTTATTCTTCATCCCCTCCCCTGTCACTTATCCATTCTCATGCTCTTTTCATCCTTTGTTTCCTTTTTCATTTTTATAAAAAAAGAGGATTGATTGCAGGTCTGACATTTTGTACAGGTAGTGTTGACTTTTTTATTCACTACTATAAAAATAGGATGATGATGTATGGATATACTGAAGAATATTCTCATATTTGTTTTGGAGGATTGGTAAGATTTAGGGGGAATAATTGGTCAAACTATTGCCTGCAGCTTGTTATAGAAGCAACTAGATTATGAGTGGGTTCAAGCGTTGATTTAAACCCTTTTTTTGCAAAAAAAAAAAGTTTGGGGGCGCTGCCCCCGAACCCTCGCCACTAAATGTGCGGACATAATTTTTTTTTTCTGGGTCCGCCACTGCATGTAGTGGTGGACTCAGGAAAGGTTAGGAGGGATGATCAACTCCCTTTGAAGCTAAACTTTCGAGTTTTCTTCTTTATTTTTAAATTTGCCCAAGTGTTAATCATTATCGAGTTATTAATGTGAATTTTGTTTCTTAATTTCAGTCTAAAATTTATTACTTTCACCACCTCTAACAAAATTTTCTGAATCTGCGGTTTAGCCTTGCTAGAATGCCAAAGCTATATCTTTTAGATTGCTCAACGTGTTTGAATTACCTTTTAAAAAGATACTTTTATGCCCTACTTATTTTAAAAGTGCTTTTTATAAAAGTTAAAGCTATTTAGAATTTTAAAATAATATTTTTTTTGAAAAAAATTGGTTTTTGACTTTTGCTTTTTGGAGAAGAAAAGAATTTTAGCTTCTCGAAAAAGTGACTTTTATCTCTTCCTTATTTTAAAAGTCCTTTTTGAAAAAGTGAAAGCTATTTATATTTTTATAAAAATATTTAGTTTTTGAAAAAAAATATTTGGCTTTTGGCTTCTGCTTTTTGTATAAGTTAAATTTTTTAGCTTTTGAAAAATGTAGATTTAGCCTTGGAAGAATGTCAAAGCTATGTCTTTGAGATTGCTCAACGTGTTTGGATTACCTTTTAAAAAAAATTATTTTCATGACCTACTAATTATAAAGTGTTTTTTTATAAAAGTTAAAGCTATATATATTTTTTATTTAAAAAAAAAGTTTGCAAAAAAATTTTTATTTTGACTTTTGCTTTTTGGAGAAGCTAAAATTTTTAGTTTCTGGAATAAACAGGTTTTTGGCTTTTTTTATGACTTCTGTTTTTTTTAAAAACAATCATCCAAATGCAATTTACAATAAAAGTGCTTTTTCTTTGGAAAGAAAAGAAACTTTTAACTAGAAAAAAGCTCATCCAAACGGGCCCGCCTGTTTGTTTCACCTTCTAAAAAATGTGACTTTTATATCTTCCTTATTATAAAATTTCTTTTTACAAAAAGTTAAAGCTATTTATATTTTTATAAAAATATTTAGTTTATGAAAAAATATTTGGCTTTTGACTTCTGTTTTTTGTATAAGTTAAAATTTTTAGCTTATGAAAAAGTAGGTTTTTGACTTTTTTTGTGACTTTTGTTTGTTTTTTTTTAAAAGTAGACGTCCAAATGAACTAAAAATGAGAAGTGCATTTTTTCAAGAAAAAAACAGCTTTTTTGTTTGGGCTTCTCAAAAAAGTAACTTTTATCTCTTTCTTATTTTAGATGTGCTTTTTATAAAAGTTAAAGCTATTTATATTTTTTTAAAAATATTTAGTTTTTGAAAAAAATATTTGGCTTTTGACTTCTTCTTTTCATAGAAGTTAAAATTCTTAGCTTCTGAAAAAAGTAAGTTTTTGGCTTTAACTTGCTATAAAGGATGCTTAAGGAAGCCATGTAGTGGTGGATTCAGGAAAGGTTAGTAGGGATAATCATCTCCCTTTGAAGCTAAACTTTCGAGTTTGCTTCTTTATTTTTAGATTTGCCTAAGTGTTAATCATTATCGTGTTATTAATGTGAATTTTTTTTCTTAATTTCAGTCTAAAATTTATTTCTTTCGCCACCTCTAACAAAATTTTCTGAATCTGCGGTTTAGCCTTGGAAGAATGCCAAAGCTATGTCTTTGAGATTGCTCAACGTGTTTGGATTATCTTTTAATAAAAGTTACTTTTATGCCCTACTTATTTAAAAGTGCTTTTTATAAAAGTTAAAACTATTTAGATTTTAAAAAAATATTTTTTTTTGAAAAAAAACTTGGCTTTTGACTTTTGTTTTTTGGAGAAGCTAAGATTTTTACGCTTTCTTTATGACTTATGCTTTTTTTAAAAGCAATCATCCAAATGCAATTTACAATAAAAGTGCTTTTTCTTTGGAAAAAAGTAACTTTTAACTGAAAAAAGCTCATCCAAACTGTAACAGCCCGTATTAACCCGGATTGTTAACATACTATCGTATTAAGCTGCGCTTAATTAAAATGCGGAATAACTTTTTCTTTAATTCAATTATGACATCATTAATCTTAGCCAACTTGATTACTTAATCAATTTCATAAAAGTACTGTCTGTATGTAAATTGCAAAACAACTAAATGAAATACCTCATGTATAATAAATAAGTGAGTATCTAAGTCACAGGACTACAGCACATAGCCTGGACCAAAATCCTGATACTTTAATACAACTGTAACTAACAGAAAACATAACAAGTCTATGTGGCATGGACAAACCCCATGCTCACCAAATAAGGCAACAATGCCCAATAACAGTCTCAACATAACATCAAATCATAGCGGAAAATATAACAGCAGTCAACATCCAGCATGTCAGCATGTCATAAAATATCAACTCAGCTCTGGCCTCTTGCCACCTGAGCCCTCAACATTACCTGATCCTGAAATAAGCGTCCCCAAACGTGGGGTGCGATCTCTAAACAAGAAATCTCAGTAAGACAAGGGGTCCTCAAGGATCTTCCACCCCAAGCTCACTTACATGTGCAATATAAGTTCAAAAACAGTATTTACAATATAAGTTCCAAAACTATGCAGTGCAACAGATATCTATGCCATGTGTGTTTATAAAATCTACTGGCCAGAGAAATGCAGGAATACATCTATACCCACATAAGTACAAGGAACACCGCTTGCACCTCACCCACAGCCTCACCATCTTATATGTGCTACATACTCAGGCTTACCGTATAGGTGGACATCACATGCATATCATAAAAGCACATTGCATATAATAGCTCAACAACATTTCCAAAACATCAAAGCATGTAACACAGCATGCATAAACCACATCCCCATGGGACATGGTGGAACCATAACATGGCTAAACCGAGGACACGAAAGCTTACCTTTCAAGCTAGCTATCCAAGCCAAGAGTCCAACCACTCTCAAGTCCAAACACAGCAGTATCACAATCTGATATGGACCAATAATATATCATTAATTATGCAACTCAAGCATACAACTTAAAGACTACGCCTTTCCTTTACGTTTTACGTCTTAAGGCTTCCAACAAAGCCACAAGCCCTTAATCATGTGATTCTGACTTAGTTCATTAATTACAGAAGTTCAACTTCCTTAATCTAGGGTCCACAAACCCCCAATAGCCTACTGTTCACACAACACAGCTACTGTTCTTCGAAATTCCAGAATATCCGGATATTTCAAGGGGTATATTCGGATATGCCATATCCGGATATCACCATTACCATATCCGGATATACCATATCCGGATACCCAGATCCCACATCCGGATATCAATATCCGGATATCTCACGACAGAATGCAGTTTCTGCATTTCGTGAATATCCAGTCCAAAGATCCAACGTTTAACTCATAATTACGTTAAAGCATGCATCTTTAATCTGTTTTAGGTTCATACTTATTATACCTTCTTGTTTACTCATTAAACATGGCCAAGACATCAACTTTAAGCATCAAAACTTAATATCAAAGGTGTCAAAGCTTACCAAAGCTCAAAACAGAGTAATGTGTGCTCTTGGGGCTCCCCAATCTGACTCTACAGGTCTGACCAACCAGGCACACGAAAATGCCACACAAGTAAGGAACTTTCTTCACAAAGGTGGTCACTTGAAGCACAAAATGCCTCAACCAAGGTTCCAACACACCAACCCTCAAAGTCAGCACCCAAAACACCCAAGAACAACCCACTAACTCAGAAACACCTGCCCCTTCCTTTAACCCAACACCACCATAGGATGTTTACAAGGAAGAACCAATAGAAAGGATGGCCATTTGGTGATTTTTCAAGAAGAAAAGGGTGAAGGCAATGGAGGAAGGCACAAGGTCAGCAAGAAGGTCCTCACCCAGCCACTATTCCCGCCTGCAAAGTTGGTCCTAGGGTTTTGTGCCCATACTATGTGTATTTATAGCCCAAAACCACTTAAACGCACAATATTAACCTTAATAGCAACGCAAAATATCTTGATCCCAAACTTTGGAATATTAACCTACTCAATTTTCTAAGATTTTTCATATTTTTATTTTATTTTTCGGAGCACCTTTCCGGTACGCGCTTTTCCATAGCCAGTATCAGTTCTGGCATCAGATCACATTATTTTGACTTGAAACTTGTTTTACGAGTCCTACATAATATTCTAGTAATTATCATGCACTTCTTATAATTTTCCGGGATACTTTTCCGGTACGCATTTATACCGGGTAGCAGAACCGGTATCTGCACTTTTCTTCCGAAAAGCGACTTTCAGCATTTTTACTCACTAACTATAATTATTTAAGCCAAATAAAAATTTTAGGGTCAATTAAGGAATCATTTCCTAATTATCATAATTAATTCACTAATTACCTTAATTAACGGTGCGGGTTCTTACACAAACCGGCACGCCTGTTTGTTTCACCTTCTAAAAAAAGTGACTTTTATCTCTTCCTTATTTTAAAGGTGCTTTTTACAAAAGTTAAAGCTATTTATATTTTTATAAAAATATTTAATTTTTGAAAAAATATTTGGCTTTTGACTTCTGCTTTTTGTATAAGTTAAAATTTTTAGCTTATTCTAAAGTAGGTTTTTGACTTTTTTTGTGACTTTTATTTTTTTTTTTAAAAAGTAAACGTCCAAACGAACTAAAAATGAGAAGTGTTTTTTTTCAAGAAAAAAATCAGCTTTTTTGTTTGGGCTTCTAAAAAAGTAACTTTTATCTCTTTCTTATTTTAGAAGTGATTTTTATAAAATTTAAAGCTATTTATATTTTTATAAGAATATTTAGTTTTTGAAAAAAATATTTGGCTTTTGACTTCTGCTTATTATAGAAGTTAAAATTTTTAGTTTATGAAAAAAGTAAGTTTTTGGCTTTAACTTGTTATAAAGTATGCTTAAGCAAGCCATGTAGTGGTGGACTCAGGATAGGTTAGGAGAGATGATCATCTCCCTTTGAAGCTAAACTTTAGAGTTTTCTTCGTTATTTTTAAATTTGCCCAAGTGTTAATCATTATCGTGTTATTAATGTGAATTTTTTCTTTCTTAATTTCAGTCTAAAATTTATTTCTTTCACCACCTCTAACGAAGTTTTCTGAATCTGTGGTTTAGCCTTGGAAGAAAGCCAAAACTATTTCTTTAAGATTGCTCAATGTGTTTGAATTACCTTATAAAAAAAGTTACTTTTATGCCCTACTTATTTTAAAAGTGTTTTTTATAAAAGTTAAAGCTATTTAGAATTTAAAAAAAATATTTTTTGAAAAAACAAATTGGTTTTTGACTTTTGCTTTTTGGAGAAGCTAAAACTTTTAGCTTCTGGAAAAAAGGACTTTTATCTCTTCCTTATTTTAAAAGTCCTTTTTGCAAAAGTGAAAGCTATATATATTTTTATAAAAAAAAGTTTTTGAAAAAAATATTTGGCTTTTGACTTCTGCTTTTTGTATAAGTTAAATTTTTTAGCTTATGAAAAATGTAGATTTAGCCTTGGAAGAATGTCAAAGCTATGTCTTTGAGATTGCTCAACGTGTTTGGATTACTTTTTAAAAGAAATTACTTTCATGACCTACTAATTATAAAAGTGTTTTTTTATAAAAGTTAAAGCTATATATATTTTTTATTTAAAAAAAAAATTTGCAAAAAAAATTTTATTTTGACTTTTGCATTTTTTGAGAAGCTAAAATTTTTAGCTTCTGGAAAAAGCAGGTTTTTGGCTTTTTTATGACTTCTGATTTTTTAAAAGCAATCATCCAAATGCAATTTACAATAAAAGTTCTTTTTCTTTGGAAAAATAAATAAATTTTAACTGGAAAAAACCTCATCCAAACGGGCTCGCCGGTTTGTTTCACCTTCTAAATAGTGAATTTTATCTCTTCCTTATTTTAAAAGTGCTTTTTACAAAAGTTAAAGCTATTTATATATTTATAAAATATTTACTTTTTGAAAAAAACTATTTGGCTTTTGACTTCTGCTTTTTTATGTAAGTTAAAATCTTTAGCTTCGGAAAAAAGTAGGTTTTTGACTTTTTTGTGACTTTTGCTTTTTTTAAAAGTAGACGTCCAAACGAACTAAAAAGAGAAGTGTTTTTTTTCAAGAAAAATCATGTTTTTTGTTTGGGCTTTTCAAAAAAGTAACTTTTATCTCTTTCTTATTTTAGAAGTGCTCTTTATAAAAGTTAAAGCTATTTATATTTTTATAAAAATATTTAGTTTTTGAAAAAAAATATTTGGCTTTTGACTTCTGCTTTTCATAGAAGTTAAGATTTTTATCTTATGAAAAAAGTAAGTTTTTGGCTTTAACTTGCTATAAAGTATGCATAAGGAAGCCATGTAGTGGTGGACTCAGGAAAGGTTAGGAAGGATGATCATCTCCCTTTGAAGCTAAACTTTCGAGTTTTCTTTTTTATTTTTAAATTTGCCTAAGTGTTAATCATTATCGAGTTATTAATGTGAATTTTGTTTCTTAATTTCAGTCTAAAATTTATTTCTTTTGCCACCTCAAACAAAATTTTCTAAATCTGCAGTTAAGCCTTAGAAGAATGCCAACGTTACTTCTTTGAGATTGCTCAACGTGTTTGGATTACCTTTTAAAAAAGTTACTTTTATGCCCTACTTATTTTAAAAGTGCTATTTATAAAAGTTAAAACTATTTAGATTTTTGAAAAAAAAATGGCTTTTGACATTTGCTTTTAGGAGAAGCTAAAAAATTTAACTTCTGGAAAAAAGCAGGTTTTTGGCTTTTTTTTATAACTCTTGCTTTTTTTAAAAGAAATCATCCAAATGCAATTTACAATAAAAGTGTTTTTTCTTTGGAAAAAAAGTAACTTTTAACTGGAAAAAAGTTCATCCAAACGAGCCCGCCTGTTTGTTTCACTGTCTAAAAAAAGTGACTTTTATCTCTTCCTTATTTTAAAAAACTTAAAGATATTTATATTTTTATAAAAATATTTAGTTTTTGAAAAAAAAAATTGCCTTTTTACTTCTAATATTTGTATAAGTTAAAAATTTTAACTTTTGCAAAAAGTAGGTTTTTGACTTTTTTTGTGACTTTTGCTTTTTTTAAAAGTAGACGTTCAAACGAACTAAAAATGAGAAGTGTTTTTTTTTTTCAAGAAAAAAACAGCTTTTTTGTTTGGGCTTCTCAAAAAAGTAACTTTTATCTCTTTCTTATTTTAGAAGTGCTTTTTATAAATGTTAAAGCTATTTATATTTTTATAAAAATATTTAGTTTTCGAAAAAAAACATTTGGCTTTTGACTTCTGCTTTTTATAGAAGTTAAAATTTTTAGCTTCTGAAAAAAGTAAGTTTTTGGCTTTAACTTGCTATAAAGTATGCTTAAGGAAGCTGTAACAGCCCGTGTTAACCCGGATTGTTAACATACTATCGTATTAAGCCATGCTTAATTAAAATGCGGAATAACTTTTTCTTTAATTCAATTATGACGTCATTAACCTTAGCCATCTTGGTTACTTAATCAATTTCATAAAATACTGTCTGTATGTAAATTGCAAGACAACTAACTGAAATACCTCGTGTATAATAGATAAGTGAGTATCTAAGTCACAGGACTACAACACATAGCCTGGACCAAAATCCTGATACATTAATACAACTTTAGCTAAAAAGACAATAACAATCCATGTGGCATGGACAAACCCCATGCTCACCAAATAAGGCACAATGCCCAACAACAGTCTCAATATAATCATAACTGAAAACATAAACAGCAGTCAATTAACCAGCAACCATCATGTCAGCAAAGCACAGATAAATCTAACTCAGCTCTGGCCTCCGGCCACCTGAGCCCTCAACATTACCTGAACCTGAAATAAGCGTCCCCAAACGTGGGGTGAGATCTCTAAACAAGAAATCTCAGTAAGGCAAGGGGTCCTCTAGCATCTTCCAACCCAAGCTCACTTACATGTGTAATATAAGTTCAAAAATAGTATTTACAATATAAGTTCCAAAACTATGCAGTGCAACAAATATTCATGCCATGTGTGTTTATACAATCTACTGGCCAGAGAAATGCAGGAATACGTCTATACCCACATAAGTACAAGGAACACCGCTTGCACCTCACCCACAGCCTCACCATCTTGTATGTGCTACATACTCAGGCTTACCGTATAGGTGGACACCACATGCATATCATAAAAGCACATTGCATATAATAGCTCAACAGCATTTCCAAAACATCAAAGCATGTAACACAGCATGCAAAAACCACATCCCCATGGGACATGGTAGAACCACAAAATGGCTAAACCGAGGACACGAAAGCTTACCTTGCAAGCTAGCTATCCAAGCCAAGAGTCCGCACAAACTCAAAGTCCAAACACAGTAGAATCACAATCTGTTTTAGACCAATAATTATATCAATATTAATATTCTAATATTTACAATGTTAAACTAGACATCTTGAGGTTTCTAATGATATACTTTATGTCTCAATCGGAGTTGTATAACTCCGGTTATGTTTTTTCGCAAAGTTCTTACAACAAGCTGAATTTCCGGCAATGGGTCGAGACTTCAAACATAAACTCAGAGAAATCCACTCATCCAATGGATCTGAAAATTTACAAGGTTGTAGCCCTTTGTGTTAGCTTCACATAGGTCCAAACCTCACTCAATTTAGAGCTCTGTAGCTCGAGATATCGCAATTTTACTAAACTAGGTCGCTGCTGTCTCGCGAAGTATTCGATTACTGCATTTTCCCAGAAAAGTATTCGAATACTGCCCGAAAAGTATTCGAATACTTCTTCGACAGAATGCAGAAAACTGAGTTTTAAAGGTAAAATCGACCTCCAATGATCCAAACTCGATCTGGAGTCCAAGAACTCCTTAAACAGATGTTTATTAACATGTTATGAACCCAAAAACACATTCCTTTAATCAAATGGTTCAAGTCACGATTTTTAATTGCTTAAACAAGCTTAAAACATCAAAATACACAAAGTGTGACCAAAGTATACCTTTCAAGTCTTAAAACTTCGAAAATGAAGTGGCTTGGAGCTCCAAACCCAGCTCCAAGGTTCTGTCCATATAGGTGTACGAAAATGAATAACAAGGTTACACCTTTCCCCCTTCAAAATGGCTTCTTGATGCCTTCAAAGTCAAGGACAAGACTCTCACCACAAGAACACACCAACTCAGCCCCAAAATCACCCTATAACAGTGGCTACCACTCAGAAATGGAGAACCTTTCACTCTCCAAAGGTTCAAACACACTTACACAATGACTCTTTATGAAGGACTCAAGAGAAATGGTGGTCTCAAGGTGAAAAGAAATGGAAGAAAAGAAGTCACAAGGCTAAGGAGAAAATGAGGAACAATGGAACAGTGGCAGCTGCTCAGCCTCCTCAACACTCACGCATAGGATAATTTTCTAGGGTTATGTGCCCACTAATGGTAGTATAAATAGCCACTTAAGTCATAACGCGTTGTATTAGCCTTAATAGCAACGCAAAAGATCTTGATCCCAAAATTTGGAATCTAGACCTACACATTTTTCTAAGATTTTTCATATTTTTATTTTATTTTTCGGAGCACCTTTCCGGTACGCGCTTTTCCATAGCCAGTATCAGTTCTGGCATCAGTTCATATTATTTTGACTTGAAACTTGTTTTACAAGTCCTACATAATATTCTAGTAATTATCATGCACTCGTTATAATTTTCCGGGATACTTTTCTGGTACGCATTTATACCGGGTAGCAGAACCGGTATCTGCACTTTTCTTCCGAAAAGCGACTTTCAGC
Source organism: Gastrolobium villosum (assembly GCA_032173675.1). Taxonomy (NCBI): domain Eukaryota; kingdom Viridiplantae; phylum Streptophyta; class Magnoliopsida; order Fabales; family Fabaceae; genus Gastrolobium; species Gastrolobium villosum. The sequence goes on from JAVKPL010009406.1 coordinate 18,184, forward strand.
ATTTTTACTCACTTAATATAATCATTTAAGCCAAATAATAATTATTAAGGTCAATTATGGAATCATTTCCTAATTATCATAATTAATTCATTAATTACCTTAATTATCGGTGCGGGTTCTTACATTCACCCCACCTTTTTAAGGATTTTGTCCTCAAAATCAGGAACATACCTGTCTCGGAAGTCGGGATACTGTCGGAGAAGCTCATCCTCTCGCTCCCACGTGCACTCCTCGGGACTACGCCCAGTCCACTGCACCTTGACCATCGGAATAGTCTTGCTTCTAAGTTGTTTCTCGCCTCGATCGAGAATCTTTAGTGGTCCGACGGGAGTCTTTAGGTTCTCCCGAACCTCCACATCATCCGGTTGCACCACGTGCGAAGGATCTGCTATGTACCTCCGAAGCTGAGACACGTGAAACACGTCGTGGATGTTGGCTAGGTTCGGAGGTAAGGCAAGTCGATAGGCAACAGGTCCTACTCTACCAAGGATCTGGTAGGGCCCAATGAACCGCGGGCTCAACTTCCTCACTCCGAGTGCCCGTCCAACACCGGTGACAGGTGAAAGTATCACAAACACGTGCTCGCCCTCACTGAACTCCAGTGGACGATGCTTGACATCATAGTAGCTTTTCTGGCGATTCTGCGCCTGCTTCAACTTTTCCCTGATCATCTGGATCTGCTGGGTAGTATCTTGGACAAAGTCCAAGCCAAATAGCTCTTTGTCTCCAACCTCGGACCAGCAAGTAGGAGTCCGACACCTCCTACCGTACAGCGCCTCGTAGGGTGCCATGCCCAGACTAGCATGAAAACTGTTGTTGTACGAGAATTCTACCAACGGAAGGTACCTATCCCATGCAGAACCCTGTTCCAACGTGCAAGCTCTCAACATGTCCTCCAATGTCTGGATGGTCCGCTCAGTCTGTCCGTCAGTCTGAGGGTGATAGGCGGTACTCAATCTCAACTGTGTACCAAAAGCCTCCTGCAGTGCCTCCCAGAACCGAGATGTGAACTTCGGGTCCCTATCACTGATGATACTCTCGGGCACCCCGTGAAGCCTCACAATCTCGCGGAAGTATAGCTTGGCCAACTGCTATGTAGAGAAGCTCACCTTCACTGGAACAAAATGGGCAGACTTGGTCAATCTATCCACAATGACCCAGATAGAGTCGCAACCAGCCTGAGTCTTAGGCAATCCCACTACGAAGTCCATGGAAATACTCTCCCACTTCCACTGTGGAATCTCAAGAGGTTGAAGCTTACCAGACGGTTTCTGGTGCTCAATCTTCACTTTCTGACAAATAAGGCACTTGGACACGTAGACCGCAATGTCCTTCTTCATGCCCGGCCACCAAAAATTTCTTTTTAAGTCCTGGTACATTTTTGTAGCACCAGGGTGGATAGTAAACCGGCCCTTATGAGCCTCTGCCATAACCTCCTCGGTCAATGGCCCTCGAGGAATAACAATCCTCTTCTGGAACAGCAACAAACCATCCTCATTCCAAGACACACCGTCCTGGTTCTTCACATAATCGAGGCACTCTCTTTGTACTTGCGCCTCTTTAATCTTTTCCATCATCTCATTAATCACCTCTGCTGTTTCCATTTCGAGCAGTGCGCCCCCAAACAAGGAGTTCACTCTCAAGTCTCTGAACTTTTTGATCACCTCGTAGTCGCTCATCATCAAGCTGGATAAGCTCACGGATTTCCGACTCAAAGCATCGGCTACCACATTGGCCTTGCCAGGATGATACCTCAACTCAAAGTCGTAATCCTTCAAGAACTCCATCCATCTCCGTTGTCTCATGTTCAACTCCTTCTGGTCAAACATATATTTCAGGCTCTTGTGGTCACTGAATACTGCAAACTTCATGCCAAATAGGTAATGCCTCCAAATCTTGAAAGCAAAAACAATGGCTGCCAACTCCAAGTCGTGAGTCGGGTAGTTCTCCTCATGAGGTTTCAACTGTCTTGAAGCATAAGCAATAGCTTTTCCTTTCTGCATCAACACACAGCCTAACCCCTTTCCTGAGGCATCGCAATATAACTCAAACTGCTCCGCAGGATCGGGAAGGACTAACACAGGAGCAGTAGTCAGTCTCTCCTTCAACTCCTGGAAACACTCCTCACACTCATGTGTCCACAAGAATGGAGTCTCCTTTCGGGTAAGGCGAGTCATCGGTAGCACCATCTTGGAGAATCCCTCTATGAACCTCCTGTAGTACCCTGCCAAACCTAAGAAGCTTCTCACTTCTGTAACCGTCTTGGGCCTCTCCCAATCCATCACGGCCTCAATCTTGTTAGGATCCACTGCAACTCCATCAGCAGAAATCACATGACCCATATAGCTTTACGAAAATGAATAACAAGGTTACACCTTTCCCCTTCAAAATGGCTTCTTGAAGCCTTCAAAGTCAAGGACAAGACTCTCACCACAAGAACACACCAACTCAGCCCCAAAGTCACCCTATAACAGTGGCTACCACTCAGAAATGGAGAACCTTTCACTCTCCAAAGGTTCAAACACACTTACACAAGGACTCTTTATGAAGGACTCAAGAGAAATGGTGGTCTCAAGGTGAAGAGAAATGGAAGAAAAGAAGTCACAAGGCTAAGGAGAAAATGAGGAACAATGGAACAGTGGCAGCTGCTCAGCCTCCTCAACACTCACGCATAGGATAATTTTCTAGGGTTATGTGCCCACTAATGGTAGTATAAATAGCCACTTAAGTCATAACGCGCTGTATTAGCCTTAATAGCAACGCAAAGATCTTGATCCCAAAATTTGGAATCTAGACCTACACATTTTTCTAAGATTTGTCATATTTTTATTTTATTTTTCGGAGCACCTTTCCGGTACGCGCTTTTCCATAGCCAGTATCAGTTCTGGCATCAGTTCATATTATTTTGACTTGAAACTTGTTTTACAAGTCCTACATAATATTCTAGTAATTATCATGCACTCGTTATAATTTTCCGGGATACTTTTTCGGTACGCATTTATACCGGGTAGCAGAACCGGTATCTGCACTTTTCTTCCGAAAAGCGACTTTCAGCATTCTTACACACTAATTATAATTATTAAAGCCTCATAATAATTATTAGGGTCAATTATGGAATCATTTCCTAATTATCATAATTAATTCATTAATTATCTTAATTATCGGTGCGGGTTCTTACAACCTCTAAGTTTCAGTGGGGTCTGAATGAGAAGATGTCTCGGAAGATGTCAAACTGTGACATTCGAGAGTTCAGCCAGTTTGTGAATCAGTGCCGGAAGGTAGAAGAGGTATATGGTGTGCCCAGTACCAAGAAGCCTTCTGAGGCCCAAGCACCTACTGCGAATAAAGCAACGGGCTCGGGTTATTGGAAGAACAAAAAGTTGAAAGACAAAAAGCTTAGTGTGAACAACCCAGCAGATATATTCAAGAAGCCGGGAACCCAAAGAAATTTTGTTGATAAAGGACCTCCTCCTAAGTGTAAAGGATGTGGGAGGGAGCATAGAGGTCAGTGTGCCACCGGTGAAATTATCTGTTATAAATGTGGAAGGCCCGGCCATTACTCGAGACAGTGTCCTCAGACTGAAGTGAGGACTACGGCAGTTCAAGCTGCGGCTGTTCCTGTTTCTGTTGTTCCACCCATGATAGAGGCACAGACGGTTGGTAGAGTGTACACCATGGACCGTCAGCAATCAGAAAAGGCTCCAAATCTTGTGAAAGGTATAATTTATATTGATAATATGGACATTGAAGTCCTGTTTGACTTAGGAGCTACACACTCCTGTATGTCTGACTTTATGGCCTTTGGGCTAAACTTGCAAATGTATGACATTTCTCCTCCAATGAAAGTGGTGACTGCTACTGGAGAGAAATGTTACACATCAGTATTATGCAAGGATGTGGAATTTAAATATGAAGGCCGAGATTATGTGCTGGATCTTATTTGTTTGCCGATGATCAGTCTTCAAGTTATCTTGGGAATGGATTGGTTATCAAAGAATTGCGCTATGATAGACTGCTGTGGAAAAAGAATTGTGCTCTCTGCTGATGATTCTGCTACTAGTTCTTCCCCATATCTATCTGTGCTGCAGGTTAGAAAGGCTTTGAGGGCCGGGGCATCGGGATATGTCTTTGTGGGGGGTTTAGTGGGTGGAAGTCATGAGGAGATTGACAATATTCCAGTGGTGAAGGAGTTTGTGGATGTGTTTCTGGATGAGATTCCGCAGCTTCCACCACATAGAGAGATTGAGTTCACCATTGACTTGTTGCCTGGTGTGGGACCCATTTCTCTGGCTCCGTATCGGATGTCACCACCAGAATTAGCCGAGTTAAAGAAGCATATTGAGGAGCTTTTGGCTAAGCAGTTTATCAGGCCTAGTGTGTCCCCGTGGGGAGCACCAGTGATATTTGTTAAGAAGAAGGACGGTAGCATGAGATTGTGCACTGATTACCGTCAGTTGAATAAGGTTACGGTTAAGAACAAGTATCCTCTCCCTCGCATAGATGATTTGCTTGATCAGTTGAGGGGTGCTTGTGTCTTTTCAAAGATTGATTTGAGGTCAGGTTATCATCAGATCCGAATTAAGCAGGAAGATATTCCGAAGACTGCTTTTCGATCTAGATATGGACATTATGAGTATCAGGTAATTCCATTTGGACTCACTAATGCTCCGGCGGTGTTTATGGATTATATGAATCGCATTTTCAAGCCGTTTCTGGATCAATCCGTGATTGTGTTTATTGATGATATCCTGATATATTCCAAGAGTAAGGAAGAGCATGAGGATCACTTGAGAACTGTGTTGCAAATCCTCAGAGATAAACAGTTGTATGCAAAGCCGTCTAAATGTGAATTTTGGCTTTCTCAAGTGCAATTTCTGGGTCACGTCATTTCTGCCGATGGGGTGGCGGTTGATCCTAATAAAATCGAGGCAGTTATTGATTGGGAGAGGCCCAAGACTGTGACTGAAGTAAGGAGTTTTCTGGGTTTGGCTGGTTATTACCGGAGATTTATTAAAGGATTTTCGGAAATGGTTTTGCCATTGACCCGTTTGACCCGGAAGGATACTCCATTTATTTGGACGCATGAATGCGAAGAATGCTTTCAAAAGATAAAGGAAAAGTTAACGACTGCTCCAGTGTTAATACTTCCTGATCCGGAAGGTGAATTTGAGTTGTACAGTGATGCTTCTAAAAAGGGATTGGGTTGTATGCTGATGCAAGATAGGAGAGTGGTAGCATATGCTTCGAGGCAACTGAAATCGCATGAAGAAAACTATCTGACCCATGACTTAGAGCTTGCTGCAATCATTTTTGGATTGAAACAGTGGAGACACTTCTTGTATGGGATGAAGTTTGTCATATTTAGTGACCACAAGAGCCTAAAGTACTTATTCGATCAAAAAGAGTTGAATATGAGGCAACGACGGTGGACTGAATTCTTAAAGGATTATGATTTCGAATTGAAATATCATCCCGGCAAGGCTAATGTTGTAGCGGATGCATTTAGCCGAAAGTCAGTGAGTATGGAAAACATGATGATGAGAGATTTTGATGTAATTGAGAGGTTCAGAGACATGAAATTGTCTGAAGTCTTTCCAGGCAGAATTTGTGACATCGAAATTACAAGAATTGAGAACGAGATGATGACAAAAATTAAAGATGCTCAGCTGCAAAATGAAAGTGCGAAATGACTGAAAGGTCAGAGTGGTGTATCCTGCAATGATGAGGGTATACTACTATATCAGGGTCGTATTGTTGTACCTAGACAGTTGACAGAGGAACTGATGACAGAGGCCCATAGGGGTCAATTCACTGTCCATCCGGGAGCTACAAAGATGTATCAGGACCTAAAGATCAATTTCTGGTGGCCTGGTATGAAGAAAGATATTGCTGAATTTGTCTCCAAGTGTCTCATATGTCAGAAGGTCAAGATTGAGCATCAAAAGCCTTCTGGTATGTTGCAACCACTGGATGTTCCTGAATGGAAATGGGAGAGTATCTCCATGGATTTTGTGGTGGGGTTGCCGCGGACACAGGCTAGTTATGATTCTATTTGGGTAATTATGGATAGATTGACAAAGTCCGCACACTTTTTACCAGTTCGGGCAGATTTCTCTGCTGAGAAATTGGCCAGGCTCTACGTGAAGGAGATTGTGAGGCTTCATGGGGTGCCTGAGAACATTGTTAGTGATCGGGACCCGAAGTTCACTTCTCGCTTCTGGGGAGCGTTGCAGGAGGCTCTTGGTACTCAGTTGAGACTAAGTACTGCCTATCATCCATAGACGGATGGTCAGACAGAGAGGACCATTCAGACGTTGGAGGATATGCTGAGGGCTTGCACTCTGGAGCAGGGTACGGCATGTGATCGATACCTTCCACTGGTTGAGTTTTCATATAATAATAGTTTTCATGCTAGTCTGGGTATGGCTCCCTACGAGGCCTTGTATGGTCGCAGGTGTAGGACAGCTACTTGCTGGGCAGAGGTTGGAGACACAGAGCGATTTGGATTGGATTTTGTTCAGGAGACCACTGAACAGATTAAAATGATTCAGGATCATCTGAAAAAGGCCCAAGACCGCCAGAAGAGTTATTATGATCTCAAGCATCGGCCTCTAGAATTTGAGGAGGGAGATCATGTGTTTCTAAAGTTGTCACCAGTTACGAGTGTGGGACGAGCCCTAGGAGTGAGGAAGCTGAGTCCTAGATTTATTGTACCCTTCCAGATTCTACTTAGGGTAGGACCGGTTGCCTACCAGCTTGCCTTACCTCCTCAATTATCCAATATACATGATGTATTCCATATTTCTCAGCTAAGAAAGTATGTAGCTGATCCTTCTCATGTGGTTCAACCTGATGATGTTGAGATTCGGGAAAATTTGAAGACTCCAATTGGACCACTGAAAGTACTTGAGCGGGAAGAGAAGAGGCTGAGGAACAAATCTATTCCTATGGTGAAAGTTCAATGGGAAGGAAGGACACCTGAAGAGTCCACTTAGGAGCGGGAAGATGAGCTTCTCCGTCAGTATCCTGAGTTTAAGGACAGGTATGTTCTTGATTTTGCGGACAAAATAACTAAAAGGTGGGGTGACTATAATAGCCCAAAATAATTAATTAGCAAAATACATGTGATTAGATAATTAAGCATGTATTAGTGAGTAAAAATAAGTAAATTCCCTTATAAAAATTAATTGGGGTCACTTTTGAGGTAAAAAGTGTACTCAGTGAAAATTAAGGGGTATAAATGGGTGCAGACGAAGGTACCCAAAATATAAAAATGGAAGTAGAAATATTCCTAGAAAAATATTCCAGACTTTTGGGTAAAGTTTGGTAATTAGTGGAATTAAATAGATATATGAACCGATACCCACTTAACCTGAGTTAAGTGGCAAGCCACTTAGGGGAACCCTTATTTCCCCTCCCCAACCCGCGCAGCAGAGAAAGAAGAAAGAAGAAAAGAAGAGAGAAAGAAGAAGAGGAAGGGAGAAGAGAAAAGAAAGGAGAAAACCTAGGGTGATCAAACCTTGATGGTTTTGGGTGATTCCAAAGCCTAAACCACTCCAAATCTTCCCCTCTTTCGCAATCCTAGCTTGGGTCTTGGTGGGGAGTTGTGTGGGTGGAGATTTTTCTTCCCAAAGTTTTGACCCTTTGGAGAAGTGTGAGATTTGGGAGCTTCTACCTCCATGGAAGCTTGAGGAACCCTCACCTCTTGATTGTGCAACACTTGGTGGTAAGATTTCATCCTTTGAACTCTATTTTCATGAAGATTCCATGATTTAGGTTTTGGATGAATAGTGTTTTGGGATTTTTGATTATGTGAGTGAATTGGATATGTTCTAGGAAGATTGAGGCCTAGTGTATGTTGAGAAAAATGCTAGGAATGACATTTAATAGGTGAAAATGAGTTTAGATAGTCGTATGATTTTGTTTGGAAAATTACAAGATTATGCATTTGACTATTGTTTGGCTTGTTTTTGTAATCAATGGTTTGGTTTGGTTGATTGTTGATATTGTCCATGTGATGCTTAGGATTGAGGCATTTGGACCAACCGTGAGTAACCAACCATTGGAGAAAGCTATGGAGCTCGGTTAGCTCCTTGAAATTGATATTTGTGTTGAGAAGATTGGTAAAGAACAAAGGTTAAGTTGGAAACATTGAGGTAAGCCTTCGGACCTTGGGTGTAATTCCCTTTATTGTTCCACCAAGCCCTGAACGGGTAATGGGTGTGTTGTTGTATATAAATGCAATGAAATAGTGTAATGCTTTGTTATACGTATTTGCATGCTTTGGTGTGACATAGGATGGTGTTTCCCTATGTTGGTATGTAGCATGACGATGCGTAAATCATACTTGGTAGTTTAGCCGGCCAGTAGGACTATTTGCATCTGAGTATCCTTAGGACAGCTCGAGAGCTCGAGGGATTTCTCCTGGAGATGTTGTGTACACTTGCATGGATATGTATTTGCTGCATTATTATTGTCATTGCTATTACACTGTTATTGAACTATGGGGTGGAGAGATGCTCCAAGGGCCCCTGGTTTACTGGATAAATTCGTATATCTCACCCCGTGTTGTTGGGGACCCTCTTTCAGGCAAGGATGCCGCAGGAGCCTCTGATGGCAAGTGGCCATATTTGAAGTAAAGGGATATATGAAGATTTAGCATCAATTGAATTAAACATGCCATTTTGTAGTTCCTTTGTATGGGATTGTTAAATGAAAGTCATTTGTTATATGCATGTTATGTTTAATTGGTTGGACTTAGCCTATGCTCATCCCCTTTGGTATCTCTTTTGTTGATGGGAGCCAAGGAGTTGATCATAGTGTTTTGTAGCTAAGTCCCATGATTTGTAATTGAAACTTGTAAACATGATCTAATGTTGTAATTATTGGATATTTGCATATATGACGAAATGATATGCATGCTTCTCTTAGTGTATGAGTATCTAGAGATACTAGAATTCATGTATTGAAAGAATTATATGATGTAAATTAGGTGAAAGAAAACCTTTGATTGAAAATTCAAGTAAGAGCCAAGATACCATGTCTTGTTGTCCAATCCTCGTATCCTATACGATAGATTTGGACCTTTGTGTCTCGATGGAAGTTGTAGATATGTTTCTTAGCTTTCCATAGAGACCAAGATTGTGTAATTTGGATAAGTATAACTAAAGTTATGGTTAAAACACCACAGGTAGGTCAAATTGCCCTGTTTTGGTACCCAGCCCCTGTTGTCTGGCGCTAGGGGCGCCAAACTGGCGCTACGAGCGCCAACTTCCAAAATGAGGCAGTGGCTTTGGCGTTGAGGGCGCCACTGTTGCGCTAGGAGCGCCGTCCTCCCTGTGTCCTGCGCATCTGTGGGGCTGATAGTGTGGGACTGGCGCTATCAGCGCGGAGGGTCCTGATGGTTAAGCACCTGTTTTCTTAGAAATCTCATAACTTGGGCTACAGTGCTCCGATTTGAGCGCGGTTTGAACCCACGCGTAACTAATGAAAAATCCTATAATATAATCGGAAAATGGAGACCATAATAAATGAAATGAAAGTATGGTATTAAGCTTTAAGTATTTTATTCCGCAATGTATTATGGTTATGGTCACGCAATTGGGTAATTTTAATTCGGCTTGTTTTAAAAGAAAAATTTAACCGGATTTTAATTGCACCAATGTGATTGTAACTGCGCTTAATATCATAAGTCAATGTTAACAAACCGGTTCTAGAACGGGGTGTTACACTCAGCTTCGGAAGTACATAGCGGATCCTTCACACGTAGTGCAACCGGATGATGTGGAGGTTCGAGAGAACCTAAAGACTCCCGTCGGACCACTCAAGATTCTCGATCGTGGCGAGAAGCAGCTGAAGAGCATGACCATTCCGATGATCAAAGTGCAGTGGACTGGACGTACTTTCGAGGAGTGCACTTAGGTGTGAGAGGACGAGCTTCTCCGGCAGTACCCCGACTTTCGAGACAAGTATGTTTCTGATTTTGAGGACAAAATTCTTAAAAAGGTGGGGTGAATGTAAAAACCTGCACCACTAATTAAGGAAATTAATTAATTAAATATGAGAATTAGGAAATAATTCCATAATTGACCCTAATAATTATTATGAGTCTTTAATAATTATAGTAAGTGAGTAATAATGCTGAAAGTTGCTTTTCGGACGATAAGTGTAGATACCGGTTCTGCTACCCAGTATAAATGCGTACCGGTGATGTATCCCGGAAAATTATAATAAGTGCATGAATATTTCTAGAATATTATATAGGACATGTAAAATGAGTTTCAAGTTAAAATAATGAGAACTGGTGCCAGAACTGATACTGGCTATGGAAAAACACGTACCGGAAAGGTGCTCCGAAAAATAAAATAAAAATATGATAATTCTTGTAAAATTGAGTAGGTTAAGAATCCTAAGTTTGAGATTAAAATGCTAAGCGTAGCAATTAATGTTAATACTGTGTGTTTTATGGTTAAGTGACTATATATTCATTAGTTGGGCACTAAACCCTAGGCCATACACTATCCTACGTGACTCTTGAGGGGCTGGTCGGCTGGTGCTTGGTGCTTGTGTCTTCCTTCACCATTTCTTGACCAAGTTATCACCTTTGATGCCAGTTCCTTCATCTAAACACTTGAGCATTTCTTGAGTGATCCTTGTGAGGGTGTGAGGGCGTTTTTCTGAGTCCTTTGCCACTGTGTGAAGTCAGTTTGAGAGCTGAGTTTGAGAGTTGGGTGGTGGAAACCTTGGTGATGGCATTTTGATCTTCAAAGTTTCACCTTTGTGAAGAAAGAACCAAACTTTGTTGGTCCATTTTCATGCTCCTTCTTGGTCTGAGTTTGTTGAGCTGTTTGGTGAGCTCCATGAGCCATTCTTGCTGAGTTTTGAGCCTTGGTAAGCCTTACAACCTTTGATCATGAGTTTAAGTGCTTAAAAATGGAACCTTGATGCATGTAACAAGATAAGATGATAACCTAACGTTGGGTAATGCTTAACACACCTAGAAATGCATGTTTAAGCCTATGTAATCGGTAAAAGTTGGATCTTTGGTTTGGATTTTCGCGAAATGCAGAATCTGTGTTCTGTCGTGAAATATCCGGATATTTGGTTGTGAATATCCGGATATTGATATCCGGATATGGGATATCCGGATATGCCCCCGACATATATCCGGATATTCTGGGTTTTCGATGAACAGTGAGGTATTGTTCATACAGAATTGTGTTATGGGTTTGTGGACCCTAGTTTGTTGAAGTGGTACTTCTGCATTAAATTATCTAAGTCAGAACCTTTGTGTTTAAGGGCTTGTGGCTTTGCGAGAAGCCTAAAGACATGAAACGTAAGAGAAAAACGTTGTCTTTATGAGTATGCTTGTAGAGCTCAATTATTGATATAATTATTGGTCCAAACAGATTGTGATTGTACTATTTATGGACGTTGAGCTGTGTTGACTCTTGGCATAGGATTGTGAGCTTGCAAGGTAAGCTTTATTGTCCTTGGTTTAGCCATTGTTTGGTTCCACCATTTCCCATGGGGGGATGGTTTATATGCATGATGTGGTTTTCATGTGTTATTTATGAAATGCTATAGAGCTGTTTAAGTGCAATCTCTTATAATATGTATGTGGTGTTACGCCTAGACAGGAGGCCAAGGGGTGGTCCTGTAGGCGGGTTCAGCAAGGGCTGGTACTGTGTGGGTAATAGATGTATTCATGCACTTTCCTCTGATCAGTAGAATATTTCATTAACACGCATGACATGATTATCTGTTGCATTGCACTATTTTGGAACTTATATTGAATAAATGCTTTTGAACTTATATTTGCACATGTAAGTGAGCTTGGGGTGGAAGATCCTTGAGGACTTCTTGTCTTACTGAGATTTCTTGTTTAGAGATCTCACCCCACATTTGGGGACGCTTATTTTAGGTTTAGGTAATGTGGGGGCTGATGCCTCTGGCGGCAGGAGGCCGGAGCTTAGTTGAGTTATATGCTTATGCTGACATGTTGGATGCTGCTTATGTCTTCTGCCTTTTTATGATATTGAGTTGAGACTGCTGTTGGGCCTTGTTGCCGTATTTGGTGAGCATGGGGATTGTCCATGCCACATTGATTTGTCTTTATGCTTTCAGACGTTAGTTGTATAATGTATCAGGACATTGTCCGGTCTACGTGTTGTAGTTCCGTGACCTTAGATACACACTTTATATTTATATCATGAGGTATTTCAGTTAGCTGTCTTGCAACTTTACATACATGCAATGTTTTGGAAAATGAATTAAGTAATTCAACTTAGTAATGATAATGACGTCATAATTGAATAGAAAAAGATATTTTGCAAATTTTTAATTAAGCGTGGCTTAATACGATGATATGTTAACAAACCAGGTATACACGGGGTGTTACATGAGGGAGGGTTTAGCTTGACAGGTAAGCTTTCGTGTCCTAGGACTGATCTGTTGCTTGTTCCACCGACCTCCATGGGAGGGTGGTTTATATGCATGTATGTCTTTATGAAAATGATATATGAATTGATATATGCCTGAGACATGTTGATATAGCTATTGATGTAATGTATGAATGTGATGTTAGTACTTGTGCGATCAGGCAGCAACCCTGGTGTGCAAGGCATGAGGCAGCATCCCTCATGTGGGTAGGTAGCAGACGTGTATAAATCCTATCCTGTTCCCTGGCCAGTCGAACCGCACTTACATACATCACATGAATATGAGTTGTAGTATTTAGCTTGTTGAGCAAGAGATTATACTGTCATGATATAAATGCCTTAACATGAACATGCATTGAAATTATTGTTTTTGAACTTATATTATACTTGTAAGTGAGCTTGGGGCGGAAGAGTCCTTGAGGATCCCTTGTCTTACTGAGATTTATTTTTAGAGATCTCACCCAACGTTTGGGGCACATTTTCAGGTTCAGGTACCTCGGGGGCTGAGACCTCGGGCGGCAGGATGCCAGAGCTTAGTTGACTGTTGTTTACCTGCTTATGTTGATATGATTGGATGCTGCTTATGCTTTTATTTACATTTTATTGTTTATTGTGCTAAGACTCTATTGGGCTTTGTTGCCTTATTTGGTGAGCATGATGATTGTCCATGCCACATTGACTATGTTTTGTTGTGTTAGCTTTGAGTTGTATAATTGTATCAGGATATTCTCCGGAATACGTGTTGTAGATCCGTGAGTACATACATATTTTATAAATGAGGTATTTCAGTTAGTTCCTTATTGCAATTTACATACAGGCATTATTTTGAAATAGGGGCTTAATAATCAATTTGGTTAATGATAATGACGTCATAATTGAAAGGAAAAAGTTAGTTCCGCATTTTTAATTAAGCGCTGTTTAATACGATAATATGATAACAAACCGGGTATACACGGGATGTTACACACACCCCTACCTTAGCATGATTTTTTTTTTAATTTCAGTCATTATTATATTATTCTTTTAGTTATTAACATAACCAATTTTTATTATATGCGCATTTAAGCTTTGTCTTTTTTAGTTTATTATTCAATTCTCTAGCTTCTTTTAAAATTAATATGTAGTTGGTGATATTATTCAGTTGCTCTCAAGACAAGATAAAATATAGACTCTTTCATTTTTTAAAATCAAAGTTAATATGCATTCAATTAATGTTGCACGAACACCAATATAGGATTCTGAACATGATATGATATGACACTCCGATACGTTAATTCAAAAAATGTTAGATTTCGATATGTTAGGACATGTTTTGATATTAATGAATATTTTAATTTATATAGTATATATTATATTTAATATTCAATAATGTAACAAAAAAATGAAGCTAAACTTATTATACCAATCAATTTTACAAAGAAACCTAAGATATCTCAAATATTTATATTAAATTCAATAAAATGATAATCGTAATCCAATGGATCTACTAATTGGAACTAAAAATGCAACGTGACGCAATCTTTAAACCTTTTTTAAGTCCCTTCAAAAGCTATGCATTTATTATTTTTATTAGGTCTGTTTTCATGGCTGTCTACCTACTCATTTCAAGTATAATTAGATTAGAATTTAACGAGAAGAGGTAAATGATAAATATTAATTGAGATTCTAATTTAATGAAGTCAGACATGAGTAGGTAGAGTAGGGATGCAAAAAAAAAAAAAGAGAAGGACCAGTATCCTATCGCATTTATTAATTAATTTTTATAAAAAAACTTTGAGATAGAATATTATGCTTACTTTTTTTTATACCTACTTTATTTACTTTTCTCCTATGACGTTAATATATCAAAATCTCAACTATATAACATTGGTCCTTTCTCTCTCCTTGAGATTTTGATATATAATGATATTAGAATAAAGTAAGTAGAGTAGGCATGAAAAAGGAAGATATAATATTCTATCTCAAAAACTTTATTATATCAATAGATTTAAAAAGGCGAAGTCTTTTAAAATATATTTCATCCGTTTTCTCTAAAAATGTTAATATGCATTTACTAATACTATTGACTTCTTCTTCCTTTTTTTTTTGTTGGTATTTCCATTAATTTCTTCTTACCATAAGTTTAATGCTTATATGTTTAATAATGCTTCTAGGTGTTAAGAGATAAACGGTTGTTCTTGCCCTTTGAATTTTTTGACGCCATTTTTTCTGTATATTATCATTGAAACTTCTCGATTGATTTGTTTTACTAAATCTCATAATGCATTCAATAATACCATTAATTGAGCTTATTTGTTTTTTATATTTCTTTATTAAGAACTTTTCAAAATTTAAATTATATCGAATTCATACCGTTTGAATATTAAGTTTAATTTGATCTATTATAAAAATAATATCATTTTATATTACAATTAGTCATATATGATAAATGATCATTTGACACGTGTGAAACATTTGACCGTTGTTGATTGCGTTGATATAATGGTTTTTATCTGTTTTGATCTAACGACCCCCAGATAAGATGTGTGTGTTGATTGCGTTCATATAATGGTTTTTATCTGTTTTGATCTAACGACCCCCAGATAAGGTGTATAAGGTGTGTGTGTGTGTATAAGGTGTGTGTGTCTAAGGTGTGTGTGTGTGTGTGTGTGTGTGTCTAAGGTGGGTGTGTGTGTGTCTGTGTGTGTGTGTCTAAGGGGTGTGTGTGTGTGTGTCTAAGGTGTGTGTGTGTGTGTGTCTAAGGGGGTGTGTGTGTGTGTGTGTGGGTGTGTGTGTCTAAGGGGTGTGTGTGTGTTGTGTGTGTGTTTAAAAGTGTTATTCTCTATCTCAGTTATTTATGAATGGAGATCAACAGTTGTCATTTGTAATATAATTAATAATTAATTAATATGACTTTCTAAAGATGTGTTGAAATTAAGATGAAGAAAATATTAATTATATTTTGTTTTAAAAACTTTATCAGTGTGTGTGTTTAAAAGTGTTATTCTCTATCTCAGTTATTTATGAATGGAGATCAACAGTTGTCATTTGTAATATAATTAATAACTAATTAATATGACTTTCTAAAGATGTGTTGAAATTAAGATGAAGAATAAGACTTGTAAATCTTATTCTGGGTAAATATTAATTATATTTTGTTTTAAAAACTTTATCAATATTAATTGTATTTTATTTTTACTTTTAATATTATTCTTCAAAAGTTATGCATTTAACAATTTTACTAATTATTATTTATAAAAAAATTTAAAATATTAACAGAGTTAAAGAGGCAAGTGTATTTAATTATATTTTATCTTTTTCCTTTGAAATTGTTAATATGCATTTAATAATACCATTCCTCTTACCATAAGTTTAGTACTTCCATGTTTAAAAATGCAGCCCCATGTGTTAAAGAGATAAACGGTTGTTCTTGCCCTTGTTATTATAATTTCATCTATTATAAATATAATATCTTTTTATGTTATAATTAGTCAAACGTGGACGCATCGTTCAACGGGTTTAGCTTTTCATCAATTCAAGTATCCATTGTTATCTAATCATGTTATACTACCTGATTA
The DNA here is from genome assembly GCA_032173675.1 of Gastrolobium villosum. Taxonomy (NCBI): domain Eukaryota; kingdom Viridiplantae; phylum Streptophyta; class Magnoliopsida; order Fabales; family Fabaceae; genus Gastrolobium; species Gastrolobium villosum. Next base: position 34,181 of record JAVKPL010009406.1, read on the forward strand.
GCTACTAGTATAAATATATTTTAGAGTAATTGTATAATTTTTTTTTTTACAAAAGTGGAAGATAAAAAATAAATGCTAGAATATCACCCATTAAAAGTTAATATGTATTTAATAGCATTATTTGTTGCTTGTTATATATATATGGTAAAAGCTTCTTCGTATAATTTGAATATTAAGATTCTTATTTTTACATTTAATATTATTCTTCAAAAGTTATACATTTAATATTTTAACTAATTATTATTTATAATTTCTTTTGAAAATATTAATAGAGTTAAAAAGTCAAATTGTATTTAATTATATTTTATCCTTTTCCTTTGTAACTGTTAATATGCATTTGATAATGAGAAAATATACTCTTATGTTGTATGAGATAATTTTTCTCTCCTACATATACATCGATTTCCGTGTTACTTTTTTAATCTTTTTTCTATAGTGGGTGGGTCCCACACATAATTATCTCTATTGTATGAGAGAGTTCTCTCCTATTGCATGAGATTAATAAAGCCCTTTAATAATACCATTAATCTTCTTGCCATAAGTTTAATACTTTCAGGTTTAAAAATGTAGCCCCATGTGTTAAAGAGATAAACGGTTGTTCTTGCCCTTTGAATATTTTCAAAACCAAAAAGTTGTATTTGGCAAGTAATTAATTACTTTAGACTGTGCTAGCTTAGTTTTCTTAATATATATATGTAGTAGATTAACATATCATTCCACCAAAACTTTCATCAGATCAGAACGCCCTCCTCTATTTGCATCCATTGCCTTCATTCTCTTGAAACATATACAAGAAAACCCCACCATCACCTTCACCACCATCACCATTCACCAATCACCATTGTAGCTATGGAAAAGAACATTGATAGGTTTACTTTGTTGCCTGAATCATTACTTCTCATCATCATTTCCTTCCTTCCTTTTAAGGAAGCGATAAGAACATCTGTCCTTTCAAAACGTTGGATCCACCTTTGGGAGAAAACAACAAATATAGAGTTCAATGAACTCTTTTTTGTAAACTCAATCAACCACGCCATGAAAGAGAAATCCAAAGAAGGGATTTTCTAAAGTTCATGACATTTTGGCTTGATAACTGCAAAGAGCCCGTGGTGGAAAAGTTCTCTTTGAAATTATCAAAGCCTGAAAGTGCTCATGGTATCATAGAAAGGTGTTTTGCCTTGGCCACACAACATGGTTTGAAAGAGTTAGGGCTAGATTTTTCTGATCCCAATTGGGAAGAGGAAGTGTTTGTTAACGAACATAACGCTTCGGTTGAATTGCCAAAATATGTTTATGAGCAAAAAGCCCTTGAATCTTTGAAGTTGTTTTCCTGTGGTTTTCTTGAAGTTGATTTGCTTAACTTGCATGCACTCAAAGAAGTTTCTTTTGGGTGGGTGGAAGTAAAGCTCACTCTTATTAATTCATTGCTATCAAATTGTAAGATGATTGAGAGTTTAAGTTTGAAAAGATGCTGGAACTCTAGTGAATTTAAATTTGTTGGTGATGATTTGAGATTGAGAAGGCTTGTTGTTGACAATTGCTATTTTCAAAGTGTTTTGTTCAAAATCAATGCACCAAATCTGATTGTTTTCAAGTATTCTGGGATAATAAGTTTGTTTGAAATAAAAAGCCCATTAGTCATGGAAGAGGCTGATCTTGACTTTGATCTTGAATTCGAAACCGTTGTCTGGCATGTTCCTTATCTTTGCAATCTACTGAAAGATCTCTATCCGGTTAGGGTTCTCACGGTCTGCAGTTACATTCTTCAGGTATTTTTCATGCTCTTTCTTCACACACACATGATAGGATCCTTTGACACTGATATCAAACTTTTTAGTTTGACGATTATAATTTATTGAAAATTAATAATTAATTAATAAACACGAGACAATAAATTATAATCATTAGATTTGCGAAATCAACAACTAAGATATGATCAAATGATCGTACTCCATATATATATATATGCTTTGCTTTAAATATTTGTTTTAAAGATCTCTTGATCCAAGTTTGATTAGAATATAGATTTACTTCCAATCCTTCCTTTAATTAATTATATGTTGAAGTTATTACATTAATTGATCTAATTATATATCTTTAATTCGTTCAATCACTTATGCAAATTAACAAGACAAATTGTTGTGTACTTCAAGAATCACATGTATGTGCTAGTTTTGCCTATATACTATAAATATATGTTTTAAATGCTTGTGCTTGATATGCTAAGGTTATTCATACGGGACGAGCGTTACGTACAGAACGCGACATGAATGCAAGGCATTTGAT
>JAVKPL010009407.1:0-37026 GCA_032173675.1 Gastrolobium villosum
ATATGATGAACCTACATACTATTTACATGATTTCCAACACTCCCATTCAAGTTGGAGCAAATAGGTCATATGTGCCAAGCCTATTACATATATAATTATCCAGGAACCCTTCAAAGACTTTGTGAAGACATCCTCCGATTGTGTCATTTGAATGAATAGAGTAATAATATTCCCTGATAAGATTTCCTGTTTGATGAAATGACAATCCATCCTATTGTGTTTGATCCTCTCATGAAATATTGGATTAGAGCCAACATGTAGAGCAACTTGATTATAAAAAATGATCGTTGTCGAGCAATTTCTCCAAATTTGAGTTCCTTAAAAAATTATTTGAGCTAAATGAGTTCACAAGTAGCTGATGCCATGGGCAAATATTATGCTTCAACACTTGATTTCGCTATCCCACGTTTCTTACTTTACCAGGAATCAAATCAATCCCAATAAATACGTAATACCTAGAAGTGGATCTTCTAATTAGTAAAGCAACCTACCCAATCAGCATCTAAATATTTATCAAACCAAGTAGGAAATATAAGATATTCCAAATATTTACAAAGAAATATAAGATATCCCAAATATTTATATTAAACTCAATAAAATGAAAATCGTAATCTAACAAATCTAATAGTTGGAACTAAAAATGCAACGCAATGCACAACCTCGTACCTTTTGGGAGTCCTTGAAGAAAAAGTACTTGCATGAAACTCAATGATGTAATTATTATCTTGACCAAACTGATGGATAGAGATGATCAAACTTTTGAGAACTAAGGGTGGTAAAGAACTTATGGAAGGTGATAATATGTATAAGGAGAATGTAATAGTAAGTGAACCAACATGAGTCAATGGTCATTATTAGTCCATTGCAAGATGAAAGACTCGCGATTTTCAGTAAGAGTTTCGCAACTAGTATTGAAGCAGAAATATGTCCTAATTTTATGCGGTTGATAGGTACATTACAAAACTATTGATTGAATTTGTTTCAGTTTCCTTATCTACATTTTTCTTTACAGAGTACACTGTAACTTTCTTAAACATTCACCTTCTTTTGAATTCGCAATGACACTATAGTGGCACAAAAAGTTCATTTGAACAACATGATTACATATGTAACCAAGTTTTTTTTTCATGATACAGGGATTGACAAACAATGCTTCCAATGATATTTTCCTTCCGGGTGATAATTGTCCTTATTGGATAGCTTATACAGGTGAAGGACATTCAGTGTTTTTTCAAGTGCCTTCGGATAGTGATTTTCACATGAAGGGAATGATTTTATGTGTTGTTTATTCATCAAACCTCAAAAACATGGTAGTTAAAAATGTTGGAAGTGTCTTAATCATTAATTACACAAAGTGCACCATCATGATATACAAGGGAGACATAACAATGTCCTTTAATGATGAAGATTGGAATGCGGTTATATCAAATCTAGGAGCAGGTGACAATGTGGAGATTTTTGTAACATTTGAGAATGGAATGACTGTTAAGGAGACAGCTGTCTACCTAATATGTGGCCAGTCAATTATTGTGGAAATGGAGCCATCACCTAAATTGAACGCACAACCATCCTCTAATGTGAAAGTGGAGTCATCACCGAAGCCTAGTGAAAATATCTTCACAATACTTATCAAGAGAATGGGAGAATGTTTAGGCTTGAACTGGAACTGAGGTTTCAACAATTTTTGATTTGGCATGCCACTGTCATAATATAGGTTCCCTTGTTTTGTGATATTTAACGTGTGCTATATTTGTACTAGGTGATGTTTAAAGGGAAAACATATGTAAGACAATTTGTTTGGTACCTAAATGCCTTTTGTTGGGGAATTATATTTTAGGATTTTATAAGAGTTATGTTATAGGAAAAGTGATTGTGTAATGTTATAAAGATTCGTTTTGCGTCCCGTAATTTCTTTTTCTTTTTTTCAAAAAGTGTGGGCCCCACAAAATATTATGTGTGTAAGAAAGTTTATTGTGTCATGTTAATGACAAATGCAAATCCCTATATTTTATTGATTGAGTTCGGAATTTCGGGTACCTTGATGCTTGGGAAATTTAAGTAGCTTAAGAAAAGATAATGTTAATGTGTAAGTGCACTTAAGGTTGTTGAGTATTGTTAGTGCGAAGGCTTTTTTTGTCCGATAAATTAAAAAAAAAATGTTTATCCTTTTAAATAACACAACTTATGTCCTTTTACTCTCACAAAGAGGTGGGACCCACACCTTTATTTTTTTTTTTGTCAACTATCTCTCATCCTTTATCTATATCTTATTATTTCTTAAAATGACACAACCTTACATCCTTTAAAATGACACACACTTTACCCTTTAAAAAAAAACAAAATTAAAAACACGTTCATATATTAAAAAGTGCGGACTCAATTCCCACATAAAACAAAGTTCAGTGCAATTTAAAGACATCATCAAATACCACATGATAATAATTCAATTGCTAGTAAGAGAGTTAAGTAAGTAAAAAAAAAAGTCTCGATTCGATCCTTACATATCACTTTTGGGAGGGATTTAAATATCTTCATTAACCTTTCAGCTCAAAGAGTCGAAGCTTGTGGAGATATCAGAAGGAGCTAATTTGCCTTAAAGAGATAATTATGATTGAGTTAACCAAAAAAAAAGGAAAAAGAAAAAGAAAAGATATCATCAAATCAACTTACTTTACTTACGATTAAAAAATAAGTAATTAAAAATCACGCATTAAACCTCCAAGGTACACCAATCCATTGGAGATCTAAGTAATCTTCTATAAATTCGAAGAACTGTACAAGCCTTAGCAATCTCCCAAGGATGATCTATAAGTTGAAATCAATAGAAAGTTGATAAGTCCATGAAATGTGACTTAGAACATAGGTTTGTTGATCTGAAAATGTTAAAAAAAATACCTTTTGTGTTAATTATGACCCCAATTACATTAAGCTGAAATTTTGTTGAGTTAAAAGTTAGCTGTGTTTTGATGTTTCAGGCCCACGAAGTCAAGTTAAAAAGGATTTTCCAAAGCAAAGAAAAAGGAAATGAAATGGCCTTTACACTTCGACACAAAAGTTAGCCCAAGTGAGAAATAGAAGGGCAAAAGTGGAAAAAGAAGAGATAGGCCTCTAAGGCCACACATTTGGTCAGAATCTCATCAAACCCTAACCCTTTTCTCATCTCATCTCACCATTTCAAACCACCCACCTCAATCCAACCATAAAGCCATTCCAAATCAATCTTCCATCTTAATTTCTATTAGCCATCTGAACCACAAAATGTTCCTCCTGGTTATTCAATCAACCATTCACCCAAAAGTTTGACCCTAACTATTTTCTATTAAAAAGAAAATACACCAAACACTAATCATAACTGATTGGATGAGCTGGAGTTTGTTACAAGTGCTGGGTGGTGCGAGTGTGGAGTCTGGTGGTGCATCGTAGGAGAGAACCAAGTGTGCGTGTGATGGAGTAATCCTTCGAGAAACCCCTAGTTACTGAGATTATCATCTCATCTCGTTTGGGTCATATTTTTAGATACTGATTATTCATCATGTTGATGCATCTCGAGGCAAAAGGTGGACTTAGAGATTATACCATGATAGAAGACATGCATTGCCATTGTGTGGTGTTTATATATTACTGAGACATGATTACCTTTGACATGTTATGTTATGTTTGTGTTTGTGAAGAGCATAGGGGTTGTCCATACCTTCTTGAATAAGCTTATTTATTTCTGTCAGAGAACATGTATAAGTTTATGTTATTGAGTACTTGTAGTTAGTCATATGATGTTATGACATGCTTTATTATGTGATGATAATTTGAGTATTACACAATGTATGAATATGGCTAGGTAAGGTACCTAGAATTTACCTGTCTAAAGTAATGACTAAGTAATGAAAGAAATTGGTAAGGTTTACAATAAATGCTGAAATATATTAAAGAGTAAGATAGAGGCACATATAAAAGGCTTAAATTATAATGTCCCACATAATTAAATTACACTAATTAGAAGTTAATGTCTAATTTGGAGTTAAACCACTTTCGGGGATCAATGAGTAATTTCTAAAAGTTTATGGGCAGACATGCAATTTTCAAAAGATTGGGGTGAAAGGATAAAGTAAAGTAACAAAGGATGAAATAAGAGTGTACACATGTCCTACGTGTCTGTTTGGATCCTCTTATTTTTAAGCTAGAAGCTACTTATAAGCTAAAGCTAAAAAAAGAAGCTAAAAGATGTTTGAAAATTACATAAAAATTTTAGCTTAAAAATTATTTAAAAGCACATATTTCAAGAAAATTATCTCTCTCTTTATCTTTATCACTCTTCATTTTAAAAAAAGCAAACAATTCAAGAAAAACAGATAAGGGCTTAAAAAAAGCTCCACCTAGGAGCTTTTAGCTTTCAGCTTTTTTCTTCATTATATAAAAAAAGAGCTTTTCGTTACAAGAGCTTTTCCTAAAACCTATTTGGTCTAGCTTGTGCTTATAAGTAGCTTCTAGCTTAAAAAAGAGAGGATCCAAACAAGCACTGCCCGTTTGTTTGAGCTTCTAGAAAAAGTAGATTTTATCCCTTTCTTATTTTAGAAGTACTTTTTATAAAGTTAAATCTATTTATATTTTCATAAAAAAAATTAGCTTTTGAAAAAAAAAAATTGGCTTTTGATTCCTGCTTTTTATACAAGCTAAAATTTTTAGCTTCTAAAAAAGGCATGTTTTTGGCTTTTTCTATAACTTATGTTTTTTTTTAAAGTAGGCATCCAAACGAACTTGACAGGCTTGGCAAAAATGATGGGTTGGCTCGTAACCCGACTAAAATAAGCCGGGTTGGGTTATGAAAAATGAGTTAGTAACTTGAGTCAGCTTGACTCGTTTCAGCTCGAAAAAAATCGAGCCAACCCACGGGTCAAATGGGTTGGCTCGCGGGTTATGTTTTTTTTTTATATTAAAGTATAAAAATTAATGAAGGTAAAGTGAAAAGCTAAAAGCTAAAATCCCAATCCTAAAGACCCAAATGAAAATACCATGCAGCTGCTAATAAATCCAAAATCGTGCATTAAGGACCCTCTTTATCGTATGTGTGACAGTGTGAATGGGGTGCCAACTGCCAATAAGTCAAAGTCCAAATGCAAAAGAACTTTTCTATGGTTTATCTGTATAATGTCTTTGTATTGAATGAATTAATAATTTAGGAAAAAAAATTTAGAAGTTACAGCATCAATTGAATTTTATTTATTTTTTCCAATTTTTTGAGCCAACCCTATCCCGACTCGGGTCGGGTTTGGTTGAGTTTTCTGACTCTTTTATTTTTTGAGTCAACCCTAACCCTACTCATTTTTTTCGAGTTGAACGCGGGTTAAGTCGGGTTGACCCGGGTTGACCCGTTTTGCCAACCCTAGTTGGACATAGGTACACTCTAAATTTTGTACCCAAAAATTTTAGCGGTGGAATGATTATCCAAAGGCTAAGTGAATAAGTTTTAAATTCTCCAAAGTGATAATGGTACCATGGGGTTAAAATAAGTAGGGCTGTTCAAAATTTCCAAAAGAACCAAACCACATAACCAAACTGCTCCACATTTTAAAAATCGGTTATTTTTAAAAATTGATTTTTTATGAAACTGCATTTTATTTTATAAACTGATTATTTACCAAACCATAAAAATAATTGGCTATCCATAACCAAACTGCTCTACAATTAAAGAACAAATAAGTATTATTTTTTATCATGCCTATTATATTAGTCAATTGACTCAAACTTACAAACAATAAACTAACAAAAAAGTTAAGCACCTCAAGTAGAAAATATTTATTTAAAAAAAAAATTACATATAAATCGAAAAGTCGTGTAACACCCCGTTCTAGAACCGGTTTGTTAACATTGACTTATGATATTAAGCGTAGTTACAATCACATTGGTGCAATTAAAATCCGGTTAAATTTCTCTTTTAAAACAAGCCGAATTAAAATTACCCAATTGCGTGACCATAACCATAAAACATTGCGGAATAACATACTTAAAGCTTAATACCATATTTTCATCTCATTTATTATGGTCTCCATTTGCCCATAATATTATAGGATTTTTCATTAGTTACGTGTGGGTTCAAACCGCGCTCAAATCGGAGCACCGTAGCCCAAGTTATGAGATTTCTAAGCGACAGGTGCTGAATCGTCAGATCCTCTGCGCTTCAAGCGTAGAACTCTACGCTTCAAGCGTAGAGGAGATTAATGGGACAGTGGGTCTACGCTTCAAGCGTAGATCCCACGCTCCGAGCGTAGACAGTCTGGAGCAAGCACCCAAAACAGGGCAGTTTGACCTACTTGTGGTGTTTTAACCATAACTTGAGTTATACTTATCCAAATTACACAATCTTGGTCTCTATGGAAAGCTAAGAAACATATCTACAACTTCCATCAAGACACAAGGGTCCAAATCTATCGTATAGGATACAAAAATCGGACAACAAGACAGGATATCTTGGCTCTTACTTGAATTCTTAATCAAAGGTTTTCTTTCACCTAATTTACATCATATAATCCTTTCAATACATGAATTCTAGTCTCTCTAGATACTCATACACTAAGAGAAACATGCATACCGTCTCATCTTACATATATCTTCATTAGTTACAACATTACAACATCATCAGGTCTCAATTACATCATGTGACATCAAAATATACATATAGCAATTCTAAATGGCATGCAACTCAAAATGTCAAGCTATCAGGTACAAGCTACTCATGCTTCTTGCCTCGGTCAACTTTACCTCTATCAGTACCTGAAATGATGCCCCACAACACGGGGTGAGATATACGAATATATCACAGTAAATCAGGGGCCCTTGGAGATCACTCCACCCTAAGGTTCATTTTCGATGTACACATAATCATAACAATTCAACACATTCTTATCAATAATCATTATATGGACTTCCAAGAGAGATCCTCAAAGGGTTGTTTCTCTTAGGCTCTTCCCACATGGAGATCCACATAGGGCTGTTTCCAAGGAAAGTCCCTTAACCTCAACTTAGGAACCTCCAAGAGAGATCCACATATGGCTGTTTCTCTTAGGCTCTTACCACATGGAGATCCACATAGGGCTGTTTCCAAGGGAAGTTCCTACCAATCATCCTTATCATATTACTATCAGTCATAACTTCAATCACAATCCTCAACCATTACCTCATTCATTCTTTTCTACCTCTATAACCATTCCTCAATGACTCTTCAACAATCAACATCAGCCAATAATTATTCATCAATCATAACATGTATCAATGCATGAATCAATGCATGAGCATATAATTACAATCATAATTACATATCACATCTCATAAACCATCTCTCCTCAACGGAGTATGGTGGAACACTCAATGGGATTAACCCCAAGGTCCAAAGGTTTACCTTGCTCTTCAACTTTCCTCAAAGCTTTCCTTTCCTCAATTGAGCACAACCACAAGGGTTGGTCACTCCTCTTGGTTCTCTTGCCTCAACCCTATCAATACAAGGGATACAATCAATCATTCAACTCATCAATTACCCAAAATGCTAGAACATCCATAAGTCCAAGCATGAATTTTCCCCACATATTGAACAATGACTAAATGACTATCTAAACTCATTTCTACCGTTCATTTATCATTTCTAGCATTTTCCATAACATACACTAAGTCTCAATCCTTCTTGAACATAGCCCGTTTACTCACATAATCATAAACCCCAAAACACTATTCATCCAAAACCTAAATCATGGATTCTTCATGAAAATAGAGTTCAAAGGATGAAATCTTACCACAAAGTGTTGCACAATCAAGGGGTGATGGTTCCTCAAGCTTCCATAGAGGTAAAAGCTCTCAAATCTCACAATTTCTCCACATGGGTCGCAACTTTGAGAAGAAAAATCTCAAACCACAACACTCCCCACCAATACCCAAGCTAGGATTGTGAAAGAGGGGAAGATTTGGAGTGGTTTAGGCTTTGGAATCACTCAAAACCATCAAAGTTTGATCCCCTAGGGTTTTCCCCCTTTCCTCTTCTCCTTTCCTCTCTTCCTTCTTCTTTTCTTTTCTCTCTTTCTCTCCTCTGCGCACGGGTTGGGGGGGTTTATTTTGGGGTTCTTTAAGTGGCTTGCCACTTAACATAGGTTAAGTGGTATCGGTTCATCTATCTATTCAATTCCATTAATTACCAAACTTTACCCAACAGTCTGGAATATTTTTGTAGGAATATTTTTACTTCCATTTTTATATTTTGGGTACTTTTGTCTACACCCATTTATACCCCTTAATCTTCACTGAGTACACTTTTTACCTCAAAAGTGACCCCAACTCACTTAATTAAACCTTCTTCTTAATTTTACTCACTAATACACGCTTAATTACTTAATTAAAAGTAATTAATTAAATTCTTAAATTGGGAATGTTATAAGTCGCATCCTGAAAAAGCACTTCTTACGTAACGTAACAACTTTTTTCCCAAGAATATTGACAAAGATGAAGGCTTTGAAATGACATAGTCAAAGAAAAAAAAAACAAAAACAAAAAAAACACAAATTTTATATTGTTAGATCCGATTTAGAGCACATAAAAACAGGAGTTAGCAGTTTTTATATGCCAAACTAAAAGTCTCTGAAAAGATAGGCTACCGAACTTACTTTATAAAAGTTTAGATTTTCTAAAAATCCCAGTTAATGTTACAGGATTATTTGAACCAATTACCAGTTATAACCTTCTAGCACTGAAGACTCTTTTGAATCCATCTTATACTTGATAGTTTGAATTGTTATAAATAATTTAGTAATTAATACTCAAATGCAGTAACATAACAATCAAGATTTCGTAAGAAATAGTTGGTCAACTACTTATATTCGGGAGAAATAAATGACTACTTATAAAAATAGCATAATTCATCAAAAATCGATTTTGAATTTGTTAAAAAATTGGTTTTGAACTTAATAACCGATTTATGGTTCATAACCAGTTTTGATTTAAAACAGGTTTTGAAAGAAAACCGGTTATAAAACATAAACCGGTTTTGGAACCGGTTTAGAAAATTAAAATCCAGTTTTAAAAAAAGAAAATCGGTTCGGTTTGAAAACCAAATCATTTAAAACCGGTTCGGTTCAGTTTTTGTTAAAATCCGTTATTAACAGCCGCATGCACATCCCTAAAAATAAGTTTTGGTTCTCGGATAAGTAAGAACAGGGTGAGTCCAATCAGATTTCTCCTTTATGTTAGGGATGTACCGTTGAAGTAAATTAGAAAGAAGACTACAAGAAGCTTTACCTATAATTTAGATCTCGGTTAAGAGTGGAGAATTCAAGGCTGCACTACTTTCCAACTTAAGGGTATCTTAGGCCATTGACCTATTTATATTTCGAAATATGGATCTTATAGCAATGTTAAAGTACTTGTGTGAAATGATAGTAGATGTAAGAACCCGCACCGCTAATTAAGGTAATTAGTAAGTTAATTATGATAATTAGGAAATAATTCCATAATTGACCCTAATAATTATTAATGGGCTTAGATAATTATATTGAGTGAGTAAAAATGCTGAAAGTCGCTTTTCGGAAGAAAAGCGCAGATACCGGTTCTGCTACTCGGTATAAATGCGTACCGGAAAAGTATCCCGGAAAATTATAACGAATGCATGATAATTACTAGAACATTATGCAGGACTTGTAAAACAAGTTTCAAGTCAAAACGACGTAATCTGATGCCAGAACTGATACTGGCTATGGAAAAGCGCGTACCGGAAAGGTGCTCCGAAAAATAAAATAAAAATATGACAAATCTTAGAAAAATGCGTAGGTCTAGAATCCGAAGTTTGGGATCAATATCTTTTACTTTGCTATTAAGGCTAATACTGCGCGTTTAGTGGCCATGTGCCTATAAATAGACACATTAGCACACAACCCTAGGAGACCTTATTTTTGAACGTGAAGTTGGTGGCTGAAGGGGGGGTGGTTCTGTTTCATTCTTTTCCTTCAACCCTTGAGGAGCAAGTCTTCACCTTTGGCTTGGTTTCTCCTCCTTCTTCCTTCCTACACACTTGTGATCATCCTTGTGAGAGTGAAAGGAGTGTTCTTGGGCAGTGTCCACTGCTGTGTGTGTGTAGTTAGTGAGCTGAGTTTGAAGCTTTAGTGATGGCTACTTTGTGGTAGTCATTGTAAGCTTCAAAGTGCCTTCTTGTGGTGTAAGAACCCATCTTGAAGTGCCATTTTCGTGCTCCTACTTAGGCTGAGTTTGAGGAACCTTGGGAGAGCTCCAAGAGCACAACTTGCCTCTGTTTTGAGCCTTGGTAAGTTACCTCACCATGATCATGAGTTTATGATGCTTAAAGTTGGTGTCTTGACATGTAAAAAGTTAAAACGAAGTAACCAACACCTAAATGAACTTGTATATGCTTAAAGATGCATGCTTTAACGTGTACATGTATTAAAAGTTGGACCTTTGGGATGGATATTCACGAAATGCAGAAACTGCATTCTGTCGTGAGATATCCGGATATTTGTCGAACAGATATCCGGATATCAGTATCCGGATATGGTATCCGGATATTGATATCCGGATATGGGATCTGGGTATCCGGATATGACATATCCGGATATGTCCAGTGTGATATCCGGATATGGCATATCCGGATATGCCCCTTCTGATATCCGGATATCCTGGGTTCTGCGCAGACAGTAGCTTTACTGTATGAACAGTAAGCTATGGGGTGTGTGTGGACCCTAGTTTAAGGAAGTTGAACTTCTATAACTAATGGACTAAGTCAGAATCACATGATTAAGGGCTTATGGCTTTGTTGGAAGCCTTGAGACGTAAAACGTAAAGGAAAGACGTAGTCTTTAAGTTGTATGCTTGTTGTACATTAATATTGATGTATTATTGGTCCATATCAGATTGTGATACTGCTGTTTGTGGACTTGTGAGTGGTTGGACTCTTGGCTTGGATAGCTAGCTTGCAAGGTAAGCTTTCGTGTCCTCGGTTTAGCCATTTTGATGTTCCACCATGTCCCATGGGGATGGGTTTATGCATGCTGTGTTACATGCTTTGATTATTTTGGAAATGCTGTTGAGCTGTTTATATGTAATGAGCATTATGATATGCATGTGGTGTCCACCTAGACGGCAATCCTGAGTATGTAGTACATACAAGATGGAGAAGCATGTGGGTGAGGTGCAGGTAGTATCCATGTACTCATGTAGGCATAGACGTATTCCTACATTTCTCTGGCCAGTAGATTTGATAAACACACATGACATGATTAATTGCTGCATCGCATGATTTTAGAACTTATACTGTAATACTGTTTTTGAACTTATATTACACATGTAAGTGAGCTTGGGGTGGAGACTCCTTGAGGACCCCTTGTCTTACTGAGATTTCTTGTTAGAGATCTCACCCCACGTTTGGGGACGCTTATTTCAGGATCAGGTAATGTTGAGGGCTCAGGTGGCAGGAGGCCAGAGCTGAGCTGATAATTATGCTGACGTGCTGGTTGTGGATTGCTGTTTATTTGACTGCTGTTATGTTTTCTGCTTTATTTATGTTAAGTTTATGTTGAGATTATTTGTGGGCATTGTTGCCTTATTTGGTGAGCATGGGGTTTGTCCATGCCACATGATTGTTATCGTCTTATTAAATTAATGTTGTAATTAAAGTATCAGGATTTTGACCCAGGCTACTTGTGTAGACCTGTGGCTTTAGATACTCACCTATTATTTATATATGAGGTATTCCAGTTAGATGTCTTGCAATTTACATACAGGCAGTATTTTTATGAAAATGATTAAGTAATCAAGTTGGTTAAGTTAATGACGTCATAATTGAATTAAAGAAAAAAAAAGTTATTCCGCATTTTAATTAAGCGTGGCTTAATACGATAGTGTGTTAACAATCCGGGTTAACACGGGCTGTTACATTTTATGGTATCAGAGCACTTTCTAGGGAAAAGCCTGTATGTATTGCAATAACTTAGGATGAGTCGTTGCGTGTCTACTTTGCGTTCTCTCTGACTGGTGTGTGTTATGATAATGCATATGTGACCACATGGCGTGGGCCTGATCAACTCATTCTTTGTGTAACTTGTGCAGAGTCATGGTGCCACCGAGGAGGAACACGAGTACTAGTGAGGATCAGACGGATCCTGTCCTGGCTGCATTGGCTGAGATGCAGGCGGCCCGACTAGCCGACCAGGAAGCCACGAGGCCGGCGAACCGGGCGATGCTGGACGCAATTCGAGATGCGAACCGGCAAACCACGGCAGAGGTTCTGGAGGAGAACCGGATGGCCAACATGACGATGATGAGGGTCATGTTGGAGGAGTTGAGGGCTGGTCCTGCTGCGGGCCAGGGTCCTCCACCACCTCCACCGCCGCCACCGCCTCCACCTCCGCCTAGTCAACAGGAGGACACCCAGAGCCAGATGGGTGAGGGTAGTCATTTGACGGGGGCTATGCAGACTATCCCCGTACTTGCTGAGGATCGTGACGAGATCGATCGCCGGCTGAATGCTTTCCGTAAGCATAAGCCACCTACCTTCGACGGATCGTATGATCCCATTGCTGCTGCCAGATGGCTACAGGCGCTGGACAAAATTTTCCGGATCATGCAATGCACCGATCCGCAGAAGTTGCTGTTCGCCACGTACATGCTGGAGGGCGAGGCCCATGAGTGGTGGACCAACCTATCTCAGGTCTACGAGATGCAGGGTCATGTGATGACGTGGCCATTCTTCGAGGAGAGCTTCCTGGGTCAGTACTTCCCTTATGACTCACAGGAGAGGAAGCAGGGGGAGTTTGACCGGTTGGTACATGGCTCGTTGTCTGTTGACGAGTACCTGGCCAAGTTTAATGAGCTGGTCAAGTTCTCTCATTTCCGCATGGCGAGACCGACTCCTATTTTTCTGGCAGCTAAGTTCCGGAGGGGACTAAATGAGGATATTGCTGGACATCTCGCCGGTTCTGCTTCGAGAGACTTCGGAGCGTTGGTGCAGCAGTGCCGCGACATCGAGGACTACTGTCGGGCGAGTCAGGTCAAGAGGGCCAAGATTGAGGTGCCGCAGAGCGCTGGTAGTTCTACTCCCTGGAAGAACAAGAATTTTGCCAACAAAGGCAAGGGCAAACCACCGTTGGCGGCTAAGCAAGCGCCAAATCAGTTCAGAAAGACTGCTGCTCAGGGGAACACCGCTAGACCTCCTGCTCCCAGATGTTCTGGATGCGGGAAGTCACATTTTGGGCCGTGCTCTACCGGTCAGCTGATATGCTTCCAGTGTGGCAAGGAGGGCCACTACTCTAGAGATTGCCCGACGGCGAGAGTTGCTGCAGTACAGGCTGTGCCGTTGCAGATGGTTCCTACTGGGGCACCAGCCGTGCCACCTACTACAGGACGAGTCTACACACTTGATCGTCAGCAGTCGGACAGAGCTCCGAACCTGGTCAGAGGTACTGTTACCATTGGTGGAACAACAATTGATGTTTTGTTTGATTCCGGGGCAACACACTCTTTTGTTGCTACCCCTATTGCTGTGGGGCTTGAGTTGCCCAGTGATGTGCTTTCTCCACCGATGCGGGTGACCACCGCCACCGGAGAAAAATGTTTGACCTCCACTGTTCATCGCGATGTAGCGTTTCAGTGGGATGGCCGTGACTTCTCGGTAGATCTGATAGGATTGCCGATGGCCAACCTTCAAATTATTTTGGGCATGGATTGGTTGTCCAGAAACTGTGCAATGATTGACTGTTATGCCAAGAAAGTGGTGATGTCTACGGGTGGGTCCACCGCCAGTTCCTCACCGTTCATTTCAGTCCTGCAGGCGAGGAGGGCCTTGAGAGCAGGGGCATTTGGCTATGTCATGTTGGGAGGTTTGGTGAGTGGGACACACGAGGATCTCACTGGCATTCCTGTGGTGAGGGAATTCCTCGAGGTGTTTCCTGAGGAGATTCCTGAGTTTCCACCGCAGAGGGAGATAGAGTTCTCCATAGATTTATTTCCTGGTGTGGGGCCTATCTCGTTGGCTCCATACCGGATGTCGCCACCAGAGTTGGCGGAGCTGAAGAAGCATATCGAGGAGCTTTCAGCAAAAGATTTTATTCGGCCGAGTGTGTCTCCCTGGGGAGCACCGGTCATTTTTGTAAAAAAGAAAGATGGGACCATGCGGTTGTGCACCGACTACAGACAGTTGAACAAGGTAACAATCAAGAACAAGTACCCTCTTCCACGCATTGATGATTTGCTGGATCAGCTCAGGGGTGCTTGCGTGTATTCCAAGATCGACCTCCGGTCCGGTTACCACCAGATACGGGTAAAGCCGGAGGATGTCCCAAAGACAGCGTTTCGCTCGAGGTACGGGCACTACGAGTACTTGGTGATTCCGTTTGGACTCACCAATGCACCCGCAGTGTTCATGGACTACATGAACAGGATCTTCCAGCCGTACCTGGATCAGTTTGTGATCGTCTTCATTGACGACATCTTGATCTACTCCAAGACGGAGGAGGAGCATACCGAGCACTTGAAGATTGTGTTGCAAGTGCTAAAAGAGAAAAAGCTTTATGCTAAGCCGTCGAAATGCGAGTTTTGGCTCAAGGCGGTTAAATTTCTGGGTCATGTGATTTCTGCTAATGGAGTTGCAGTTGATCCTAACAAGATTGAGGCCGTGATGGATTGGGAGAGGCCCAAGACGGTTACAGAAGTGAGAAGCTTCTTGGGTTTGGCAGGTTACTATCGGAGGTTCATAGAAGGATTCTCCAAGATGGTGCTACCGATGACTCGCCTTACCCGAAAGGAGACTCCATTCGTGTGGACACATGAGTGTGAGGAGTGTTTCCAGGAGTTGAAGGAGAGACTGACTACTGCTCCTGTGTTAGTCCTTCCTGATCCTGCGGAGCAATTCGAGTTGTACTGCGATGCCTCTGGTAAAGGACTTGGCTGTGTGCTGATGCAGAAAGGGAAAGCGGTTGCTTACGCTTCAAGACAGTTGAAACCTCATGAGGAGAACTACCCGACTCACGACTTGGAGTTGGCAGCCATTGTTTTTGCTTTCAAGATTTGGAGGCATTACCTGTTTGGCATGAAGTTTGCTGTATTCAGTGATCACAAGAGCCTGAAATATCTGTTTGACCAGAAGGAGTTGAACATGAGACAGCGTAGATGGATGGAGTTCTTGAAGGACTACGACTTTGAGTTGAGGTATCACCCTGGCAAGGCCAATGTGGTAGCCGATGCTTTGAGTCGGAAATCCGTGAGCTTATCTAGCTTAATGATGAACGACTACGAGGTGATCGGGAAGTTCAGAGACTTGAGAGTGAACTCCTTCTTTGGGGGTGCACTACTTGAAATGGAGATAGCAGAAGTGATTAATGAGCTGATGGAAAAGATCAAAGAGGCGCAAGTGCAAAGAGAGTGCCTTGATTATGTGAAGAACCAGGACGGTGTGTCTTGGAA
The DNA here is from genome assembly GCA_032173675.1 of Gastrolobium villosum. NCBI lineage: Eukaryota > Viridiplantae > Streptophyta > Magnoliopsida > Fabales > Fabaceae > Gastrolobium > Gastrolobium villosum. The sequence continues at coordinate 15,439 of JAVKPL010009407.1, forward strand.
TGAGGACGGATTGCTGTTGTTCCAGAAGAGGATTGTTATTCCTCGAGGGCCTTTGACCGAAGAGGTTATGGCAGAGGCTCATAAAGGCCGGTTCACTATCCACCCTGGTGCCACAAAAATGTACCAGGACTTAAAAAGGAATTTTTGGTGGCCGGGCATGAAGAAGGACATAGCGGTCTACGTGTCCAAGTGTTTGATTTGCCAGAAAGTGAAGATCGAGCACCAGAAACCGTCTGGTAAACTTCAACCTCAAGATAAATTAATCATCTTCCTTTTTAATATATGCTTGTAATATCTGTTGTAAAATATGTATTCTAATATGTGAATGGGATTTGACTTTTCATATGCATGATAATCTATAGATATGACCATTGGATATATTATGTAGATATATTGAAGTGTATTTATTTTCTTCTTCATTATATAAGGATATGACTACTGTAGAAATGAAATTGATGAATAATATGATGTCCGCAATATTTTCTTATTTTTCTTCACTTCTCTTTCTTTATTTTTATAATACGTTAGCATGATAGTATCTATCATTTTAGGATTTTATAATTCTCATGTAACATGAGAATTGAAATCTCATGTTGTAAGATAAAAAACATGTGGGACCCATATGTTAGAAAAAATTATGTGTATGACTCACATGGAAATCGAATGATGTATAGAAAGATTTCAATTCTCATGTTAAATGAGAATTATAAAACCCATCATTTTATCATGGGAAAACACTTTCTCTTTAATAGGAGAGATGTTTTCTCATGTCATTGAGAGTTTATTTTACGTGTAATATTTTTTTATTTTTTTATTTTTTATTTATGGTGGGACCCATTAAAATTGTGTAGAAAATTTTCTAACCTGATATTGAATGAGAGATCTAAAGCCCTTTTATTATTAACCAAAAAAAAAAAAAATTTGAAACCGTGACCTCTCTCTCTCCTGTGAACTCTTTCCATTCTCAATTTGTGAATTTCGCTTTCATAAAAGGGAAATCATTATCTCATTTTACATGAGATAACTCTCTCACATTGTCTCACATCAAAAAATGTGCCACCATTTTTTCTTTTTTCTTTTTTTATATAAATGGTGGGCCCCACCACATCATGTGTCTGTTGTAGGAGATAAATGAGAAAATAGAATCCCTTCATAAAAAACTCTCTCTTGCTTTTCCTATTGGCCTCATGTGTGTGACCGAGTGTGAGTTAGTGATTAACTTAACATAAAGAGCAGTTTGAGTTGTTGAAGTTGAATATTCAAATCCAAAGCATCACCTCCCCTATTAATCTCTCATCCTCCATGTCTCTCTGCACCTCGCAATGACAGCTTTACTCATGGATGTCTCTGCCTTCTACATCCACCGCAGGTGTTCCCAAGAAGAGGAAGCGTACCACCGTCGTTATATGAGCAGGTTCTATACTATTCTACTATGGTTAAAATGAGTCAAGTCTACAAGACTGAATCATGCTTTCATTATTTTATGCTTTCATTATGGCGCTAGAAGGACAGTATAAGGGTTTATCTAGCCTCATTTTGCATAAGTTAAGAAATTTTATGTACACATAATGATGAGGTGACCATCTAGAAAAAGAACTGCATGAATATTATCTAAAGATGTATACGAAGGAAAACTTAAAAATGGATTTAGATCATCGTGAAAATTGAGTGACCATCTAAAAAAAATAAGTTGCATGATTATCGAAAGATGTATAGGAAAGAAAACTACCTCATATAACATGAGAATGGATTTGGATCATCTCATGTAAAAAAAAATTCATGTTATTTGATCACAATCACTCATTTAAAAATTATATTTTTTTTCATTATTTATCGCATCATCAATAAATGATAGCTATCTGTTAAGATATATAGTCTCACATTGGTTGGATGAACAACTAATGTGGAGTTTATAAGGCCTTGGACACTCCCACCCTTTGAGTTAACTTTTGAGGTGGTGTATCCCAAGGTTCTTTACACTATCATATATATAATATAATCATATGATTGCTATCACTTTTACGAGATTATTTAAGGTGAACCGGGATCACCATTTTCTAGGTGGTCCCTTAGTGTAAATAAGAGGGTAAAATTGAAAAAGAGGGAAAATAACAGGAATAAAAAGAGAAAGAAAAAATTAATGTTGTGAGAGGGAGCACCAAAAAATTCAGTGGACCATATAAAATATTTCCCAATTTTACATATCATTAATCAAATCGCAGTAGAATAGTTTTTTCCATAGTATAATACTATAATCATGCTTTCTATCCATGATTGCACGTAATGCTTTTGGACTTTGTTGTTCACATAATGCTTTTGTACTTTCTACTCGTGCTCTCATTATTATATGGTCTCTGTTTATTACTTTTCTGAGTTAATAAATAAAAACAATTCATGCTTGTTGTTGCGAACTCAACAAGTGTACCGATCGTACAAGTAATAAAGTGATAAGAAAATTATCGACCCCACGAGGATTGATGACCAAGAAATAATTTATTTATTTAACTAAAGTTGGATCGATCATTAAAGGTTTTCTTGAGAATATTGTGATTAAATCAAAAGCAGAATTTGTAAACTTATTTTTAGTTTTTAATATTTTAGAAAATAAATTCAGAATTAATAAATCTAGAAATTGAGTTTAAATTTTAATAAAAAGGCGTAACTAGGATTCAACTTCCCCAATGATTTCTTAATGAGTTTGCTTATTCTTACGATTACATTCAAGATCAAATTATTAACAGCTCTTTCTATGATTGATTAAATCTCAATCCCTTGGTAATCTAATCTTTTATTCTAATCAAAAGCCAAATCCCTTAGTACTTTTTCATAAAATAAGCATTAACGCAAGAACTCACAGTTATAAAATTCACAAGTCTATCCCTAGATCATGCAAATTCCAGCAATCAACCAATCAAAATCATACACCAACATCCCTATTGTCATATATGACTCATATGTTTATCTACGAGTGATCAAGTCATAAATAAAACTAATCATAAATATCAAATTGATTGCATAATTCATAAGCAAGAATGTAATCTGTAAGGACCCGCACCGTTAATTTAGGAAATTATTTAAATAAATATGAGAATTAGGAAAGAATTCCATAATTGACCCTAATAATTATGAGAAGGCTTAAATAAACATGGTAAGTGATTAATAATACTGAAAGCCAATTTTCTGATGAAAAGTACAGATACTGGTTCTGCCTCACAGTATAAATGTATAACGGTGAAGTATCCCAGAAAATTATAATAAGTGCAAGAATATTCCTACAATAATGTATAGGACTAGTAAAATAAGTTGCAAGTCGAGATGATGAGAACTGGTGCCAGAACTGATATTGGCTATGTAAAAGCGCGTACCGGAAGGGTGCTGCGAAAAAAAAGATAAAAATATGATAAATCTTAGAAAAATGAGTAAGTTCAGAATTCTAAGTTTGGGATTAAAATGTTAAGCGTAACTATTAGTGTTAATACTGTGTGTTTAAGACTTAAACCACTATAAATACTCACTTTGCACAAAACCCTAGGCCATATTGGCTTCCTACGTGAGTGTCCAGCTGCTTAGTGTCTTCCCTTGTGCTACCACCTTCTTCTTCCCCACCTTGTGAGCCAAGAGGCCACCTTTCCTCTTGGTTTCCTCATCAACTCCACTAGTGTGAGTATGTATGAGACTTATGAGTGTGGTGGGTAGCCATTGTTGAGTGCTCAACCACTGTTTGGTGAGGTTCTTGGGGCTGACTTGTTGGTTGGAGTGGTGGGAGCCATTTCCTTGGTTGTGGGAGCTTCAAGTGTTGAACTTTGTGGTGAAAGGGTCAACCTTGCTACACATTTCGTGTTCCTTAGGAGCTTCATAGTGAGCTCCAAGAGCCATTGTTGCTTCTGTTTTGAAGCCTTTGGGTATGTTCCCTGCCTTGATCATGAGTTTTCTTTGTTTAAAGATTTGAGTCTTAGCATGTTAATGAGTAACCCACCCGAACATGAATCTAAAAGTGAATAAAAATGCATGCTTGGGCGTTGGAATGGGTAAAAAACTAAACCTTTGAAGTGATATCTCGCGAAATGCTAAACTGCATTCTGTCGCGAAATATCCGGATATGATATCCGGATATGGCCCTGACATATATCTGGATATTCTGGGTTTTCGAGAACAGTAACGGTACTGTTCATACAGAACTGAGTTATGGGTTTGTGGACCCTAGATTGATGAAGTTGAACTTCTGTAATGATTAATTAAGTCAAAACCAAAGTGATTTAGGGCTTTTGGCTTTGTGAGGAAGCCTAAAGACATGAAACGTTAAGCAAAGGCGTTGGCTTTATGTCATATGCTTGTATAGTATGATTATTGATATGATTATTGGTCCAAACAGATTGTGATTGTGCTGTGTGTGGACCTTGAGCGGGTGTGGACCTTGGATTGGTTCGATTGTTTACAGGTAAGCTTTCGTGTCCTCGTTTTAACCATTGTTGGTTCCACCATGTCCCATGGGGGAATGGTTTATATGCATGATGTTATTTTCATGTAGTGCTTTATTGAAATGCTATTGAGCTGTTATGTGCAATTGCTTATGGTATGCATGTGGTGTTCCACCTATACGGTAAGTCTGAGTATGTGGGGACATACAAGATGGTGAGACTGTGGGTGAGGTGAAAGCGGTGTTCCTTGTACTATTGCAGGGTTGTAGACGTACATCCTGCATTTCTCTGGCCAGTAGAATAGTTACAACACACGTGGCATGATTATCGGCTGCATTGCACTTTTTTGGGGACTTATATTGTTAAACTATTTTTAGAACTTATATTGCACATGTAAGTGAGCTTGGGATGGAAGATCCTTGAGGACCTCTTTCCTTACTGAGATTTCTGTTTAAAGATCTCACCTCACGTTTGGGGCACCACTTTAGGTTCGGGTAATGCGGGGGTTGAGACCTCTAGTGGCAGGCGCCAGAACTTAGCTGATATTGTTGTTTATACGATGATATGTTTGGATGCTGATATGCTGTTAGTGATTATTATGTTGTTGTTGTTGAGACTGTTGGGCTTGTTGTCTTATTTGGTGAGCATGGGGATTGTCCATGCCACAGTAACTTGACTTATGCTTTTAGATTCGGGTTGTATAATTGTATCAGGATTATGTCCGGTCTACGTGTTGTAGTTCTGTGACTTAGATACTCACATATTTATATTACGAGGTTATTCAGTGTACTAGCTGTTGATTTGCTATTTACATACATGCAACGTTTTGGAAATGAATTAAGTAATCCAACTTGGTAATGATAATGACGTCATAATTGAAGCTAAAAAGTTATTCTGCATTTTTAATTAAGCATGGCTTAATACGATGATATGTTAACAAACTGGGTATACACAGGGTATTACATAATAATTCATAATAAATAAGCAAATATCAACTAAGAACTCATTGGTTCTGTCTCTTCCTAACTACTAACAGTAATTTAGCTACGCATAATTATAAAGGCAAGATTAAGATAAACTGTAGAAACTATAAAGATTCATAAAAGAAACATAAAACTCGGCCTCCATGGTGAAGCTTTGACCATTTCTCCGCTCCTCAGGTCCGGAACGAAGCTTTTCCCTTTCTAAGTCATCTCTGGCCGCCTCCCAGCCTTTGTCTGTCGCGTCCCAGATTCCCTTCGCGTTCCAAAATTTTTCGTAAGCCTTCGTCGCATTGTATTTATAGAAATAAAATGTGGGCTTCAATTCTAGACAGCGAGCTGCTCAGCGAGCAATTTTCTCCTCCTCGCTGAAGCGAGAAGTGGACCGAGCTTCGTAATGCTGCTCGCTGATGCGAGCAGTATAGCGAGCGTGACCAAATAATCTTTTTCAAATCTTTAATTTCTGATTTTTCTTTTATTTTTTCACCATGCCAATTGCTCTCTCATCCTCATCAGATTAGTAATTTGTTATTTTTAGTATGAAACAACCTGATTCAACAAAAAGGATTAGGATCTTATCTATTTATTGACATTTTACTAACTTTTAATATTTTATTAATTAACACTATATTTTTAATTATATTAATTATTATTTGAACTATATTTATCAACAAAAACATAGTGTTTTGGAGACTTTTCACTTTTACATATCAGAAGAATCAAATCGCAGTAGAATAGTTTTTTCCATAGTATAATACTATAATCATGCTTTCTATTCATGTGCACGTAATGCTTTTGGACTTTGTTGTGCACGTAATGCTTTTGGACTTTCTACTCATGCTCTCATTATTATATGGTCTCTGTTTATTACTTTTCTGAGTTAATAAATAAAAACAATTCATGCCTGTCTATGCAGTCTTTGACGAGGGGGCATTAAATTGATGGGTTTTCATTTTATCATTTAACATGATATAACAAACTTTCCTACACACATAACATTTTGTGGGACCCACACATTTTAAAACAAAAAAAAAGAAAAAATATATGGCACGCAAAATGAATCTCTATAACATTACACAATCAATTTTCCTACAATATAATAAACATACAACCCTAAATTTATTTTGTAAGCTCCTGATAAAGCTTTGCACCAACTTTTACTTTCCATGATAAAGTGATGAGATTAAATGAAGGAAATGCTATGTATGTTTCTGTCCACGAGTCATTTCGTGTATTAGTGTATAGTAATTGGAGGTACCCCTTTTTCAAGGTTGGTGTGTTGGAGCTTGCCTTTATTAGCCCTTCCTTGTCTCTGAATTGGTCTCTCTCCAATGGTGGTTAGTGTTTCTGCTCCATTTACACACAATTGTTATTATAATTGATAAACTCGTAATTAATGCACCACCATTAAAACTAAAGTACGGTCTTGACTTGTTCATCGATTAAAAAAAAATTGCCACTTAATTAGTTATGGTGTTATTTGCTCATTTATACAAAAAATGATAATTATCAATAAATTACATGTCATTGTTTATTAAAAAAAAAAAAGAGTATTTGACAATATTTTTTTTCCTATTCCTGCAACAGTAGTAATTGTTTAAAAATATCTTTATTGGATATTTGAAATATTATATCATTTTGCTCCGAAATAGCAGCTTCACAACAATTCTTATGCCAAATTTCCTGTACAATGTTATTGTATCAAGCCTTTGAGTATTGACTGTGTTCCCCAACATGGGGTTCTCAAAATTCTTGATATGGTTGGTAAATTTTTGGTTTGAATTGTAAGATTGCTGTTCAGTGTTCATGCTTGATCGGGTATATGTCTTATGTAGTAACAGATAATAACCCCATGTTATACGCTTGGTGATTCATACATCCACGCATTAGATTTGGGTCATTTATTTTTAGGATTTATCATATATCATTTAACATGGTCATAAAAATTTTCCTACGCACACAATATTTTGTGGGGTCCGCAGCAAAAAAAAAACTCTGACACGCAAAACAAATCTCTATAACATAACACAATCATTTTTCCCATAACATAACTCTTATAAAACCCTTATTTTTAAATACCAACTATGCCAGATGAAAATGTTTTATAATTATAACCTACGTGCCTATCTGGCCTACGACTGCGTATAAATTTTATAGCACGCACAAAAGGTGATCGAGTTTGAATGTGGGGGTAGTTTGTAGGGATTTATTTGCTGAATGTTTTACTTTATGCTAGAAGTGTTAGTAGTTACTCCCTTTGCGATGTATGGACCACACAAAAGCATAGATTTTGGGCTCTTTAACAACTGGCTAACTTTGGGAACAATGCAACATTACCATAAATAAAGTCATATTAAGGGTGTGTTTGGTTGAAAGAATCTCATGAGATACACAGGCATTGAAGAAGTGGGATTGTATGATGATCTTGTTTGGTTGAACTATTTCCAATATTTGCCTACCTAAATCAATATCTCATCTTACCAATTTGCATGTCTATTGGACCAAGATAGATGTCCACATATTCTCACTTGAGATGTGGTATTGTGGGTTATCTACCTAAATAGTCACATTGGATAATAATACAGATGACCAGCGTACCCGTGCTGGAGCGTGTGAAAGTGAATTTTTTTTTAAATCAGGGTTATGTCCATCTATATTTTACCTAAAATCAAACATAGATTTTATAAAATTTACCTAATTTTTCCAATAAATTTTTTTTCCAACCAAATAACTTTTTTTACATTTTCCTACCAAACTCACTTCCCAACCATTTCCCTAGTAATAATATTTCCCTATTATTCATAAATTTTCTCCTCAACCAAATGCCCTTAAAGATTTAGTACCATAGATAGCTCCCTCAGAGAAGAATGGGAGAGCTGTTTACAATTGTCCCTGGCATATTACCAATGAAAAAGGGATGAGAGAATTAAAATTGATGTGTTTTATTTTCTTATAAAAAGAAATTGACTTCCTTTGTAATTGTCCCCTATAACAATACGTTTGTAATTTAAATTGTTAAAGGAAATACAAAGATTTTTTTGTCCATATATACATCATGGCATTTGGGGTTGGTAATAAGTGCTTCTCCCTTATTAGAGTTCAAACCCCAAATGCACCCCAAAAAAAAAGTTAAAAAAAAAAAAAAAAGTTCGTAAGGCATCAGCAGCAACATTGATGATTTATTATGTACTGTACAGAATCATTTTCGTCAACCAAATCATTTAGAACTTCAGTGGTAAATTGTGAATCAAATATCTATTTTAAGACGTGAAATTTAGAGGTTTCAAACTTGCATACATATAAGGATTTTCCTAATGAAATTCAAAGGTGTAGTAGGGCTGGATGATATGACTGCAAAGGTGATGTAAAAGACTGCTAAATTTTCAACAAAAAATAAGAACAAAAACTGATAACAACGTATAGAAAAAGCAAATGCTTTTTTATTCACGAGCAACAAGTATATAGTAAATTGATACTGCCCACAAGACAATCAGCAATAGAAAACATCATCATACAGTTCAGTAAGATGACAGCAAAGGTGATATAAGATGTCGCTACATTTTCAACCAAAAATCAGAACAAAAACTGATAACATAACAATGTATAGAAAAAGCGAATGCTTTTATTCACGAGCAACAACAAGCACTTGTTTTCCAACATTTCGACCACTAAAAAGGCCAACCAATGCTGCAGGGCCATTCTCAAGACCCTCAGCTATGTCTTCAACATACTCAATCTTCCCTTCTCTGATAAGAGGCAGGACAAACTCCAGGAATTTGGGATACAGGTGATAGAAATCAGCTACAACAAAACCTTGCATACGAATCCGTTTATATATGAGAGATGTTAAGTTTGTTACACCTTCAGGTTGAGAAAGATTATATTGTGAGATCATTCCACATACGGGTATGCGGCCATGGATTCTCATATTCAGGAGTACGGCGTCAAGTGTCTTGCCCCCAACATTCTCGAAGTAAACATCGATGCCTTCTGGAAAGTGCCTGTTTTGTGACATACACTAGTCACTAATGTGTTTTATTACAAAGGATAGTAGTGTAAATTTTAATGGCCATAAGAAAAGTTAATCTAGATTTCTCTATAACAAAACTAAGTACAGACCTTTTCAAAGCTTCATTGAGGTCAGGCTCTTCCTTGTAGTTAAAACCTCCATCGAATCCAAATTTATTCTTCAATAAATCCACCTGATTGAAAAATAGATACGTTCAAGTGAAAGGAGGACTTAGTATTTTTTGTTTCTAATAAAAATAGAATCTATTACAGACCCTTAGTAATCAGAATCCTTCACAACAATTTCTTTCTATTCAGAAATTTAGGAGAAAGACAAGTACCAGTGTTAATCTATGGCACAATTAAAAAAACCATTTCCCATTAAATCCCGACAAGCAAGGGTAGAGATGAGGGCAATTCTCATACACAACCTTTATTCTTACATATTTGCAAAAGAGGTTATTTCCCGGATTCAAACATGCAACCTTTCAGTCACAAAGGAGCAGCTTTATCACTGCTCTAGGTTCTCCCACCAATCTATGGCACAATTCATTTTGTAAATTTCTTCTTCCGCCTTCTTTGGATAAGGGGAAGGGAATTGGATACTACTTTGCTAGAGCAAGGGTATATATAGTAGAGGATACATCTTTTTTGGTATAAGTAACCAGATATTCCATTGACTAAAAGGAATGAAATGTATTTTAATTCCACCAATAATCATGGAAATTTAAAAAAAAAAAAAAAAAAAAAAAAAACATGCAAGATGTCTCAAAGTATTCATTGAGAAAAGATTTCTATTTAAGACTTTGAGAAAAGATTTCTATTTAAAAGAGAATATTGCTCAAGCTCGGAAAGAAGAAATATTTTTATAAGCTAAATATGCTAATAAACTACAGAACAAATAAGGAATAGGTGATGCTGAAACAGTACCTTTTCTTTAGTTCCAGCACTTCCAACGACATAACAACCTGACAGTTTAGCAAATTGCCCAACAAGTTGACCAACTGCGCCAGAGGCAGCTGAAACAAAAACATTCTCTCCTTTCTTGAGAGAACCTACTTCAAAAATACCCGAATACGCAGTCATTCCTGGCATACCTGTGTTCAAAGATGAGCATACATTGGTCAAATCAAAACACAATAAAATGAAGTGGAAGAATGTAACTCAGAATATTAAAAAAAAAAGTATACTATAAATTGAGAAAAGTTTACCACAGTTGTGGCTGCAATAGACATACAAAATATTTAGCTATCAGTTCCAAATGAACATGACAATGTTGGTCAGCCAATTAATCTAGTGAATCAAAGATCAATTCAAGCCAAATAACTTTAACTGAACAAACGAAGAAAATGGAAAAAGAATATAGGAAAAAACCACCAGAAAAACACATTCTACACCATAGGTTTCTTATATGATGGTTAGCCCATAATCTTAATGATACAAGAATAACAGGGGTCCAATTATCACATAAAAACTTCATTCGATGAAAAAAGTCATTCAACGAACACACAGAAGCTTGCTAGCATGCTTGCCAACATTCAATCTGAAGAATAAGAATGCCTAATCAGAAAATAAAACTAATAAAAGTACAATTTAAACTCTATAGGCTCATTGGAGTTTATCACCGAGATGTGGCTGTGACAGATATACAAAAACATTGAGCTTTTGGTTCCAAATGAGTATAAAAGAAAGTCATTTAATATTTTTTCTCCTCAAAAATGAAGCTCGTAATCCAGATACTCTGATGAATCAAAAGATCAATTCAAGCAATATAATCTTTCACTGAACAAAAGAAGAAAATAGAAAGCACGTATGGGAACAAATAGCCAGACAACCACCACCAACACCACATACGCAATAGGTCTCTTCTTTGATGATTAACAATTTTCTTATTGATAGTAGACAAAGAAATGAGCTACTTATCACATAAAAACTTTTTAAGTTGAGGCTTGCAGATCATACAGACATCAATTGCATCATTCACTAAGAATCAATATAAATTGAAAATGTTGAATGCATACCAAGAATTCCAGTATAGTAGGAAAGTGGGACATCCTTGTGCTCAATTTTGAAATGTATTTGAGCTGAGGGGACCAAGCTATACTCTTCCCACTTAGTAAAACCCCACACTAAATCACCTTTCTTATAATCAGGGTGTCCAGATTCCAGGACTTTAGCCACACCATATCCTCCTAATGGCTGAAATTACACAAAAAGTTATCAGTAGCTGCTTAAAATGTATTCTCAATGTTGCAAACTTTCACTCTCAATTAAAATAATAAAAATATAAATAATAAAATGCTAATCACAAACTATAAAGTTTAAATTTTTAAGCATTAATTACACAACCCACTTCTTAATATGCAGAAATTCCCTCGAATTCTCAAAGTTCTCAGAAAACAAACACTATTTTATACACAAAAGCGTTGTTTTTTTTTTTTAATGTTAAACAACTAGATTTAATATATAATAAGATCCATGAAATATGCTAGTGTTGTGCCCCCAAAGTCTTTCAAAACCATAACCAACACAAGCTGCAATTTTTAAGTATGCAACTATAAATTTAATCAAAAGGGTAACGTTATAGAGATCGCGACTTACAGAGGAAGGGGTATAGTTACGACCAACAGAAGGGCCATCGGGTTTGTTCATAAGATTCCGCATGTATGGATCACAAGACAAGTAGAGATTCTTGAGCAAAACTTCATTGGAACCTTCTGGAAGCTTCAAAGTTATGGTACTTTCAACAATGTTCATATCTGTTTCCTTAGGAAAACCAGAAACATAATCGTTCAGAATCACTTGTTTGTTCTTCACTTGTGCCATCTTAGTTTCTTGTTAGATTAAGTCTCTCTCTCTCTCTCTCTGTCACACACAACACAAAAGGATCAGCAAATTTATAAAGGGAAAGGAAAGAAAACAGAGAAATGATGATCCCAAAATAGAAATGAAATAAAAAAACGGTGTTGGTGACGGTGCGTTTTTCTTTTCTTTTGGATAATGCCTTTGCTAAGTTTTATTTTATTTTATTTTATTTATTTATTTATTTATTTTTGTAAGCTAATTTTGTTCTTGAGTTAATAAAATATCGACGAATAAAATGTTGGGCTTTATTAATCTCCATCAACAAGAGATAAGATATATTCTATCACTCTCACAATCATGTGGTGGGACTCACATAATTATAAAAAAAAAAAAAAAAAAAACACGAATCGAAGTCTCAGCTGAAAAATAAACATATCTTCTGTGGCTGAAGATTAGTTTTTCCCTAAAATGTTATCCCTATCTTTTTATGTCTATTTCGAATCATAGTTATTAGTATCGTCGCGCAATACAATTCGTGCTATCGATACGACTTACAAGTGTAGCAATTATGGGAGTAAAAGGTTCAAGTGTTTTCACCAAAAAAAGAAGGAACCTAATCATGCAATTAGTGAACTTGAGGTGCCATGACATAATATGACTAAGTGGGATTTCATAATGAACCTAATTAAGGATAAACCCTAAAATTAAAGTAACCTAGGGTTTCTAACTAAACCTAATTAGGGTTTGTTAATTAAACCTAATTAAGGAACTAAATGGTAACTTAATCTTAGGATGGACTTAGGACACATGACCATGTGAATAAATGAAAGCAAATCCTAGGTTAGGGTACCTATATGGTTCGGCCATATAGGGTATAATTAGGGTTTAGGGTTGAAAATTTTAAAGAATGATGGATTAAGGTTTGATTTTGTGTCTATGGCTTAACCAACTTGTAACTTAGAAGAAATGAATGTGAGATCATGGAAATTCTCTAAGTCTTGAATTTAAGTCTTAGAATATCAATGGGTTAATATGCCTATGTTAATAAGTAAATTACCCAGAGGTATACTTAGCATAATTATGAAATATGTAAAAAGGGAGCTTAACTTAGAAAGAATTAAGGATGAACTAAACCTCCATGGAACCAAGAGTGATTTAGCTTTCAAATTTAACACCATGGGACCATGTAATGCCTCGGTTTTGGTACCCTTAATAGGGCAAGTAAGTGATGAAAATTGTGTTGGTCGATAGATTAAGTGCAAAAATAATTAGTGAAGTGATAAGTTGAGGAACTAATCTTGAATTAAGCTTAAAAATGGAAAATCCAACCTAGGCAATACCTATGCATGCATTTCGGCCTTGTCACATAGTTAGGGCTTAGATGTGTAAAAAAATAATCTAAGTTACCTAAGTGAGCCTAGAATGTGATTCTAAGTTATGTAAGTGATTGAAGATTAAGGTTGCTTGTAATAATGCACTAAAATATGAAATTATGTAATAATTGGTCTCGACTTATAATGGACATATTATTGGCATGTAAAAATGAAATGTGGAATCATTAAGTGATTGAGTATTAATGATGTAAATGATTCCTGCTCTATATTTGCCTATAGGGCTTTGCACTTGAGCGTTTATTGGAGCATACGTGTGTTATGGTGGAATTGGACTTGTGATAAGCTCAGCGAAGTAAGCTCCTAGTTTTGGTTGCTTCTCTCTCTTGTGGCCCCACCATGATGGTGGACATGATGGTTGTATTGTATGAAAGTATGTGGTATAATGTATATGTGCATTCATTCACATTCATATAGATGTTATATGATTCTTGATGTTATGATGATGCACTGAGGATATATGTTATGAGAATCCTGGCCACTGATCATGGTATGTAGGCTACCTATGACTTGACTCTGGGAGCTATTTCATACTGAGGTTGTGTTGACTATCTATGGCTTAACCCTGTAGTCACACATGTGTAACCGTCTATGGCTTTGACCCTGGGGTTACACAATGATGATATGATGATGTTATGTTTATGTTGTATGCCTGTATTATATGCTTTATATCTGACTTTTCATACAGGAAGTGGACTCAGGGGATTAGAGGATCCTCTATGAACCTTGAGCTTACTGAGATGTGTTATCTCACCCTGTTTGGGAACATCATTTCAGGTACCCAAAGTAATGGTGATGCTTCTAGGAGCAAGGCCCCCGCCTTGGAGTAGTGGATGACACTGCTGATTAATTATATTCTGATTAGATTTTATGATGGCATCTATAATTATTAACATGTCCAATTATCTTATGTTGAGATTCTATTAAGTATTTATTTAGGCTCATGACTATAGTATTGGAGCCATGGATTATTTACTGATGCTTAGACGTTTTGAAACTAATATAAACTTGATGTATCTATTCAGTTATTTGGGCATGGAGTCTTATTGTTTGTATTGAGCCTGTGAGGGGATCGCAGTCCGTGTGGGACTTGCGAGCTGTCTGTTTAATTATTGTATCTATCAGTTTATTGTATGTGTGGGACCCATGTTCCCAGTTATCCGAAATACAGTTGTTATGTTGTCCACGAGACTCCGTCAGGAATTACACTTGAGGTCATATCCAGATGGTCAATGGCCAATGGTTTTATTTAGTAGACTTAGATGTTAATGTTACGCTAATGCAATATATCAGGTGAACGCTTTGAAAATGTTTTAGAAATATTTTGGAAAATTTTACTCGTATTTTTATAAAATGTTTCATTAATTTTCTTTTAAAATAAAGTCTTCCGCTGTGTATGCTAAATATCATGTATGTGTAACAACCAGAGTACTATGGGGTGTTACACCTCCCAACAAGGCTCTGTTAATGGCACCGAAAGCCCAAATAACAATTTTAATTTTTACAAGTGACTTGCCCAATGTAAGCCTTGTAAAGGAAACTGAAGGATTGTTAACAATGAACAAAAGTAGTTATGATAATCTACTTGTACTTCGTTTGTTTATTGCATTATTTGTTTGTAATTGTGTGCCTTGTATGTTTTTTCAGAAAATGACTTCCTTACTCCTTTAAAAATGATTTTTGAGTCAAAATACTTCTAGATGGTACCAACTATGAATAAGTGGAAAACAAACTTTGATATTGTTCTAAAACATGTAAGTTAAAATTTGTCCTGACAATACCAAGGTCATAGTAACCTATATATGATGCATCTACGAAAACTAAGATGCAATACTCAGATTAGGAAAGGGCATATATGGTAGTTCACTACTATATTCTTGTTACTCTTTCCAAACACTTGCATAAGCAAGTATACATGATTAAGAGTGGAGTAGAGATGCTTCAAACTCTTAATGACATGTTTGCTGTGTCTAGCAACTCTACTAGACATAATGCAATTAGTGTATGTTTTGCTAAAAGTCTTGTTAAATCCAAGGGAAAATCCAAGGGTGGTAACAAGAACAAAATGGCTTGGTTATCGGTTGTCAAACTAGTTGCTATGAAGAAGCCATAAGGCAAGTGCTTCAAGTGCGGACCGAAGGGACACTGAAAGAAAAGTTGCCTAGAGGTGATGAAAAGAACCAGACATGGGTAAGTTAAGGCTTGGTTAGTGGGTGAATCACTGATTCAGAAACCACTGATTATGTTTGCTACCCTTTGTAGTAGTTCAAACATGGCATGCTTGTCAGCGGTGGACAAAGAGATTTTAAGCTTGAAAATGGGAACTTGTGTCTACATTAGCCGTAGGACAAGTAGTTAAAAGACTTTGATTTTGTGTGACTGTTTAGTTGTTCTAAATTTCAAGAGGAGTTCAGTTATTGTTAAAACATATGGTGCATTGAGCTTTGCCACCAGAGGAAGAATGCGACTAATTCTCCATCGAGGAGAGAGGCAATTCCTATGGTCCCCACAAATTTTCTTGAGCTTAGTAATCAATATTTTTTGTTCTATTTTTTCTAATAAGACTTGTTCATGGTAATGAATCAAAAATAAAAAACATTAACTATAATATAGAAGCATTTATTATCTTAAAAAGCCCAACATCATTTAAAATATTTTTTAAGTGATTAAGATAATTTAGTAAAGAGCAATAAATATTATTTTTAATCTTTAACTCGTACGTTTAAGACAATTAAATAAAATTTATAATCATTTCATACAAGTCTTTCTCTCATTTAAATTGTTGTAGTTTCTTACTTTATGGGGGTGGGGCAAGTAAAGACTAACAAAAGTGAAAATTTTTCTAATATAAATTTCATGCACTTTAAATCAAATATTTTGTAACAGAATTGCCTTAATCAATATTTTGCCGTGGTGTGTCAGGTCACGGGTTTGAATCAGTCTCTCTGCAAAAAGTAGGGGAAAGACTGCCTAGAGTATTCCCTTCCCCAGACACTCACGAAGTGGGTATTTAAACTGGGTCGGCCCTTATATAAAATGACTAAGGATTTTGATAACCATGCCAAACTAAATGCAATGCAACCTATTCTAAATGTAATGAAAATAAAATAAATTTTTTTAACTAACTTTATCTATATCTCTTTACAAATGAATTCGAATTCTTCAAGGCACTTAATGGCCTCAATAACATTAATGGAATAAAATCTAGTCATTAACTAATTATGAATAAAAGCGAGGCAAATTAATAGGAAAATAAGATTAATTGGGCGTGAAGAGTGGGAGTGCCCAAGGCTACATATATCCCTTCTCAAATAAGATTATCACCACCTTAAAAGCTAACTCTAAGAGTGGAAGTGTTCAAGGCCTTATAAACTCCACATTAGTCTCTTATACAACCACGCCCCCTCACACAAGAGCCCATTGGGCTTGAAGAGTAGATGATGCAACAGGCCCGACCTACCTGTGCTAAGAGAGTCCACAAGAGAAAGTGAGGGACGACGAGGCTCTGATACCATCTAAAGAAGCTTCTCATACACCACCCCAAAAGCTAGCTCGAAGGGTGGGAGAGCCCAAGGCCTTATAAACTCCACATTTGTTGCTTATACAACCAATGTGGGACTATATATCTCAATATATACCTAGGCTTTGAGCCTTCTTGACCTAGTGATGATGACAAGATATGTTTACTACCCAAGAAATTTAATTTAAAATAAAAATATGGAGTAGCCACCAATTTTGATTAATTTTAGAAAAAATTGAAAAACCCTTTTTATTAGCAAAATTGGTCTTTTAAAAACTTAAACCATGGTTCAGAACTCCAATTATGCATAGGGTGAAAACTTAATCTTACCGTAATCTTAATACATCCATTTAAAAATAATCACCTTAAGATAATTGTACAAACGATTAATAAATATATTTTTTTTAAATATAATGCTTTACTCCAAAATTAAATAATTATACAATTTAACAAAAAAAAAAAACTAAGATGAAAAAAGAGTGTTATTATTTAAAAAAAAAAAAATTTGTGTAAGTTTGAAAATTAATTTGTCGCCGCACAAAGTCTAAGGTAACAGTGTTACACGTAAGAGCGTTTGATAGAGGAGAAAATTCTTTCTTTCCGCGAAACACGATTTCCAGGAATATGATCAGAAAATGAGTTTTTCACGAATATTACCAAAAAGTTGTTTGGTAGGCTAAAATATTTCTGAGAATATTGGGTTAATTTTCTTGATACTATGTTTGGTTGTATTAAAATTTTCCTTATCATAGAAATCCTATGGTATTTTCAAAAAAATTTACACACAAAATAAAATCCTGGAAAATTTATATTCCCGGGAAAATATTTTAAAAATCTCATACCAAACGTAGGTAAATAAGATGAGGAGGGATATTCTTACTACTATAATTTTTTACTACCAATTTACTACCTATCTAATCATCATTGGATCAATATTTTCTCTTTTTTCAAAAACTTTTTAACATTCTCTCTTTTTGTTTCAATGGTGATTAAATATGTAATAAGTTGGTATTAGAAAATTTTAGTAATAAGAATATCCTTCTCAAATAAGATTATCACTTTCAATTTTCCCGGAATCCTAAAAAAACCTTTGTACCAAAGGACCAACTGATGATACAACAGTTGAGGATGATAACTCGTACAACAATGTTGTATACCGTTACTGACTTGAAACTTTTTAAAATAATAATAATAATTATACATAAATAATTTTTTTTTAAGAACGACATTACTGATGTGAGTGTGAGCCATTCTAATGTTCATGCATTGTAGTGTTCAAAGGTCATCCTTGGGAAGTTGTCTTTATGGTGATGCCCTAGAGGTTGAATACTACAATGCCGGAACACTTGAACTCAATTCAAAGTTGCTAGAGTATCCCAACCATCAGAAGCATGGGACCATGCTATCACTAGCACTGGCGTCCCAAGCATAATGGCAAATACTTCGGCCCGGAAGCCCAAATTCTTAGGTTATCAGACTGAGGGCAATTGTTCTAGACCTACACTATGAGCCCACTAACCATGGAAACCGGGCTTTATTCAATATAAAATTTCTTAAAACAAAATTTAGCATAAAATTCATGTTAAGAAAGATTTTCACCGTTATCCTTACACTTTATTCTTCCCCGATCTACTAAAAAAAAAAATCTATTAGTAACATAGATTCAATTTTGCACTTGTAATGCACTGGTTGACATGCGAGGAAATTTCGTAAACAAAATTGAAATTGATAGTACAACACTAATTGGGCTGGGTCTAATCACGCACAGTTGAAGATAAAGATATTGATAAAGAGAAGAAAAAATATATATGTGTTGTTGTAGAGATGCTCAGATGCTTGGCTGGGTGATGAATTGTGTTGCGAGATGGTTGGGTAGCACCTTTGCATATCTGGGTAGTTTGAGAGCGATTGAGAGGAGTACCTGCAATGGTATTCTAAAGCTCAAGTCAATTCAGTATTCAAGGAGGTTAAAGTATTCAAAGAGAGATATCTTACCTAGGTTAAAGCCTTTGTATTTATAGTGATTGAGTTGTCTTGTTTCTCACCCTCTTTCATTAGATGGTGTTCACATTTATTGGTGGAGAGAGGTGACCTTTCTTAGGCTTTTCTTTAATGGGCAAGCCTATTATGTTCTGTAGTAGATTTAGTAGGTGTGGTGGCAAGCAGGAGCTACCATCCTTTCACCGGTTCCTGGCGGTGGCCAACTTGCCTGAGCTACCATCCTTTCACGTTGGCTTACTCACCAATTATTTAGCTAGGTCCATGCCTCCTTTGCAGGATGATATGCCTTTGCGGCTATGTTGCAAGGATCCATTGGGCCCTTAATAATTGGACTTCTATTTGGCATATAATAAGTTCAGATCAGAAATGTTTTAACAATTAAAACAATTTTGTTAATTTTTTTTTCATAAGAAAAGGAATTAAAATAAATTTATTAGGAAATAGTTTATTTTATTTTTAATTCCTTACGATGAATATGTTAAAATATTTCTTCGTTTTTTTTTGGTAATCAATTCAAAAATTATTACTAAGCTAGTCAGTGTCGTGAGTCATGGATTAAACAATTTTAAGTTCAATAATTATATGGAGATATTATTAAAAAATATGAACGAAATATTATAAAAGTTACAAAAACGTGATTTACTTTTAAATTAATTGAGTTTATGATACCATTGAAATTTGATACTAATGCCTCTAATAATGGCATAAAATAAAGTCTTGATTAATTCAATTCTTTGAAAACATTTATGTAATTTAAAGTTATTTTTAGTAGTCAATCCATACGAATTGAAAAACATAATTTTTTAATGTATAAATATAAAATTCATGTTAAGAAAATTTTACTCTTTGCTAATCTAATAAATAAAAATATATTAGTTATTGTCAATTATGCACGTGTAATTTATACGGGTTGACTACATACGACGGAATTCCGGTAAAAAATTTAATTGCTTTAACAATTAGAATAACTTTATTTAGTTTTTTAAAAAAGGAATGAAATAAAATTATTAGGAAATAGTTGATTTTATTTTTAATTCACAGCATGAACATGTTGACAAAATCCAAAACTTATTAGGTACTAGTTGATTTTATTTTTATTGTTTTAAAAAATATTAACTATTAAACATTAATTAATTAGACATTAGCATATTTTTAATACTCCCGTAACAAGTATTCATTAATTACCCCAAGTATGACTAATATGATCTTAATCATAAAAGGAACAGGTAGAATAAATGTAAATAAAAATAAATAAATAAATGTAAATAGATAAATTATTTTCTGAAGTGTAATAAGTGATGTACGTACCGAGTTTTTAATATTACCAGAATACTGAAAATATTTTCACTTATTGTTGATATATCTAGCTAGCTTTCATTATAATAATGTTTTACCGAAAAGGATTTATTTTTACCATTTAAAAATAATTTTGAAAGATTTAATGCTGTATTTATTTTCTCCATTTCTTAATAGGTTCATTTTTTCTGCAGTCACTGCAGTTAAGTTATCTGCAGTAAGCCAAATACAATGTCGTTTTGGGCGTACTAGAAAAAACTTGTATAGTGATGGAATTTCCATAACAATTCCGTCATAAGTTTTTTTTAGTAGTGGAAAATCATGGTATTTTTGTAATTTTAATTTATTTCAATGTTATAATAGTCTTTATATTTATAATTTTTTTAAGATTTCAATACTAAAACAATGTCATTTTGGGAATAAATGCAGATAACTTATCTGTAATAAAAACAGAAACATTTTTCCATTACTTAATTACTTGTATCCAATTAATAGTGATGCAAGCTACTATTTAACCCCCTCTAGCTATGCTTCCTTCACAAATCACTTTAGCCAACTCTAAATCATCCTTTGCCCATTTCACTCTTGTTAATCATGCAAGCACTAATCATCTCTTGTGTTTTAATTTTTAGTTTTGTTTCACCATGTTTATGTTTGGGGTGGAATGTTGTTGGAACCAAAAACACTTATGATGTGATTGCATATGGTGCTCATGGTGATGGCAAATCAGATGATTCACAAGTATTTTTTTTCTTCTGCTTTTTGTTTTATTATAGTTTTAATCTAAATTTCTTGAAAACCTTCAATTTTCTATTTAAGTTGAAGTTTATGGTTGTTTACCACTACTAAAAAAATGCTATTTTTTTGGACGAAAAAATTCCGTCAAAAAAACGGTTAAAATATCCTTGTTAATAGGTTTCTTTACAATGGAAACATTCTCTTTCAATTTAAAAATTAAAAATTAACTAAACTAATAATTTAATAATTAATTAATTGATTTAATTTTGTGCTAAAAAGTATTTAATTAGAAAGTAAAAATATAATAAAGGATTTTGAACCGAATTCATTTTTCGACGAAAATTTCACAAATATAATTTTTTTATGATTTATTAGAATGTAATAATTTATTTTTGATATATTTTTTATAAAGTCTTCAACAGAGCAATGCA
>JAVKPL010009408.1:0-36976 GCA_032173675.1 Gastrolobium villosum
TTCAGTTACATATACTCCACCTCGTATAGCCGTAAAATTAGATGAGATGTCAAATTTAAAATTTGACACTGGATTCATCTTTTTTTTTATATGGCCTCAATTAATTATTAAATATTTTTAATGTATATAAAAGATTAATCACATAGATAATAAGACAAATATTTATAATTTTTTTATTTATAAATTATATTATGTCTTATCAATAATACACTTTTGAGTACAATAGACATATAATTTGTAAGTTTATAAAAAAAAAAAATCAATATCACCTATTCTTATAAGAAAATTTTAATCTCCCGCCGACAAAAAAAACATCCCATCACATTATTTTTTTAAATAGTGCGCTGCACAATTGATTGTGTCAATCGAAAAGTTAAAATTAAAGTTTTGAGCTATAGATAATCGAAAAAATGTTTTTTTTTAAATGTTTATCTTTTTAAATGACATAATTTATATCTTTTTACTCTATCAAAGAAGTGAGACCGAGATCTTTATTTTTTTATCAATTCTCTCTCCTCCTTTATCTATCACTTTCTCTCTCTTAAAATGACACAACTTTACAGTTATCTTTTTAAATGACATAATTTATATCTTTTTACTCTCTCAAAGGAGTGATACCCATATCTTTATTTTTTTTTATCAACTCTCTCTTCTTTTATCTATCTCTTTCTCTCTTTTAAAATGACACAACTTTACATTCTTTAAAATGGTCTCTTTGCCCACTCCATTTGAGTGAGATCTTATATATAAATGGTATTAAGGTCTCTTGCAATTTGAGATGAAGTCTATAATATAACATTGTTTTAGGGTTTGGAAAAAATAATATAGGATATTTTAGTCAAATTTATAATACAATAATTTTTTTTTCAAAATATTATATATTTTTACTTTTAAATCTCAATAATGTTATTTTAAGGTTGCATGAGATAACTTTATTTATATTATAGAAGAGAGAAAAGGGCGAAGGTCAACTGAGATTATGATCTAACGATGTTGAATATGATTATATGAATAGATAAAGTAAGTATAAAAAAAGGTAAGTATAATATATATGGGATAAGATCAACATACACCAGTATAAGAGTAATAAGTCTTACTTCAAATCTTAACCATTGACTTCTGTGAATCTAATGATTGTGATTTCTTGAGTCACATTCTAACGGTTTAAAATTTTTCATGTTGTACGAAATAATATCTCCTATATATATATAGAAGTGTATGAGACCTAATTTTTCTCTTTCTCTCTTTTCTTCTTACATGAGTCTCACACACTTTTATCTCCTATAATATAAAAAATAAATAAATAAGTGGCTTCAATACTCAAGAGGGGGGTGAATTGAGTTTTACAAAATCTTTTTGCTAAGTGTCTCCTTTGATATTTTAAAGACTATTTCTTCAATAAAGTGATTTAATAAGGAAAAATATAAGTGTGAGATTAAGTGTAGAGATTAACCAAGTAAGCAAGCAAGTGGATAAAGATAATCTAAAGATGCAATTTCAATAATAAAGTAAAGAGATAAAGGTTAGAGAAATTGCAAACTAGATGTATCCTGGTTCGGTCACCACCACTGTGACCTACGTCCAGACTGAAGCCGCTTGATCAATTCTTTTCACTAACTATCAAGCTTGAGGGTGCTTGACAAACCTCTACAACCTTTCAAGACTTCGGGCTCTTGATGCCTTACAGTTTTTCACTCCAAATTTACTTAGGAATTTGGTGACCTATCAAGTATAGGGTTCACTCCCCTCTCAAATCAAGAAGTAAGATTGAGATGATTAAAAGTGGCTAAGTACTCTCAAAGTACAGATTGAACAAATTGAAGAACTAGGAGATGTATAACTTCAAAGGAAGGATGAGCTCAAGTGTATGCAAATGATCAAAGTAAGTAATTAATGAGCAAAAGAAGGCTAGCAAGTGTAATAAAGCTTTAATAAATACCCTAGGGTCGTGCAATATTCATCATGACTGATGTGGGTATTTATATTGACATCTCCTATGAAAACTAGTCGTTTCTAACCGTTTATAGCCGTTGTGATCCGTACATATCCGGATATTTATCGGGCACATATCCGGATATGTGATATCCGGATATTTTTGGTTACATATCCGAATATTGAATACCCGGATATTCTTGTTCCATATCCGAATATTTGATATCCGGATATTCTAAGTGAAATATCCAGATATTTCATGGCAGCATCCTTTTTGAAAGAATTCTGAGTTTCTTTTCTTTCCAAATGATTTTTATGACTTGTAATGCATGTTATTGGTTATGGAAGTTATCTAGAAAAGTTTGTATCACGTAGGTACTTCTTTCAAACCAATAATGTACATATGAAACCATTTGTCTTGACTTTTCTTTTAAGGATGCATGCTTTTGAAATATGTGAGTGATGAATGATCTTGAGCTCATGCAATGCTTTGTATCTATACATCTTTACATATTTTTCCTAAGTCTTACATAAATATACCATTTGAGATTTTGGACTTGGATTGATGCTTGAGACTTGGTGCATGCTTTCACATTTGCTTTCTTTTTGGATGTTTCTTCGTTCTTGATCATTTCTCTTTGTTATCATCAAAACTATGTTGACGTGGAATCATCAAGTTTACGTTGTATCCACATCATCACTTTGATTCATCAATCTCCCCTTTTTTGATGATGACAAACTTTAAATTGAGAAAGAGAGTTAGTGTTGCATAAATTCATTCAATTGAAATATAGTACTCCCCCTTAGTTCATGGCATAGGTTATTTCAATTATTAATTTTCAATATCTCCCCTTATTTACCTTGCAACTTGATTAATTGAATATTTCGCAATTTAGTATATCTTTCTCCCCCTTTGGCAATATAAAAAAGAAGCAAGCCAATATTGAAACAAGTATGCAAGTAATAAGATAGTGCAATTCAATCTCAAAGAAAATACGATGCATATCATTAAGCAAAAAGCGGTACATACATCAAGTACTCAAACATAATAGCGATCAAAAGGAGTACAAGCGTCCAAAAAAAAAACATAGTCTAGCTAGGAAACAAAATAACACTAAGCAATCCTAGACTAAGAGTCGTCCTCGGAGTCAGAAGCGGAAGGAATGGTCTCATCGCTGGAAGTGTCCTCATCTGAAGCAGCGGCCTCATCTTCTGGAGCAACACGAGAGCCACCGACATCACTGGTAGGAGAATGAAGGCAAAGTGAGGTCTCGATGCGAAAAAGACGATCGGAGACATCCTAACGGAAAGCAATGTTAGCAGCTTCTTGCTGCTGAAGATAAAGCATAAGGACGTAGGTAGTGTAGCCTTGAGAAGGAGTGAGTGGAGCAGACAATGGAGGAAGTCGAGTCACAGCAGCAGATGGTGGATCTACTGGCCTATCAGCAGCCTGCGAAGCATGCAGATCCTCCTCCATCTCATCAGTATAGGCAACAACTCATCATCCCATTGCCACTGGCCATGGGATCAGATGATGTTTGCCTTTATAAGCAGCTTTTCTCTGAAGCAGTGGTGACCCATCATCAGCTTCTTCTTTGCTTCACCATCCATCGGTACACCCTTCATTTCCATGATGCGCTGAATGAGCATAGGGTATGGCAAATGAGTAGTGGAGCCAAGGGATGCCTCTCGGATCTGAGAGCAAAAAGTGTGGCACCAATCTATGGGGAGCTGATTACCGATAGCCCACATAGTAAATAGATCATTCTCCTGAACAATGGCATGATTAGAATGCCTAGGGAGAATGATGTGTGATATCACATACAAGAGAATGCGGGCGAAGATGGTTAGCTTCTTAGCTCCCATTCGGACCAAATTGGTTCGTGCAGTCCTAGGGCGAAGAATGGTGGTCACGAAAGCTGCACGATCGTAAGACTGAAAATCTGAAAAGTGAATGCCATCAAAAGTGATTGGTTCAGCAACAGTCACCATTTCTTCATCAACCCACTGAAAAGTATAACCAACAAGCTCTTCCCAATCATCTGGGGAGACGATAATGTTGACTCCCTTGACGTGAGACCGTAACGTGCCATGAGAGTACTCGAGGTTCTTGTAGAAAGCTCTAACAAGTACCTCCGAGTAAGAGCATCGGAGCGCAGCAAACTGGCGTAGGTTGGTGGCGTCGAGAATCTGACAGATATCGAATCCCTGAGCCGTGAAGAAGGCTACGTCCAGGTACTTCGGCTACAAAATGGGTCGAGTAGAGAATCTCTCAATAAAGGTACGTATCTCTTCGGCATTGCCATCGAAGAGATACCCGAAGCCAGAACGATCAACATCGGCAGCAGCTGGGGCAGAAGAAGAGGCATTGGCGTCATTCCTCGTCTTTGAGCGGCGTTCACGGTTGGCCATGACAGCAAGCAGGAGCTGAAATATGAGGGCAAAAAAATGAAAAGGGTGCAGGCTCTAGATAAAAGAACAAAGGACTGCAATGAATCGGAGAAGACAGAAAGAAAAGAAAAGAGGGGAGATGAACCTGAAGAAGATGAACGCACAGAGGAGCACGCACGACGTCGACGATGGCAGAGATGAAAGGGCCTCGGTGATGGACGAAGGGCAGGAGGGAGGGTCATGGTGGGAGGAAGGGTGGAGGGAGGGTGGGAGGGAGGGTCACGGTGAGAGGGGTAAAAAGAAAGAACAAGAAGAAGATGAGCGGTCCTCTGTTTAAACCTCCAGTGCGACAAATATCCGGATATTTGATGCACGATACACTACAACAAAAACGATGTTTCACCACGACAATTTAGCAATGAATTAAGTACGTTGCAATTTGTAGGTGTAAGTTACAGTATGTTGCATCCCCTTTATTCGCTTCTCACACCTTTGGCTAACTTTTAATTTTACCAATTAGAAATATTGGATTCTTGTAATTATTTTTTATGCTATTACCAGTTTTGTTTAAAATTTAGTTTTTTTTAAAGTTTATATCATTGTAAGTTTTAAAATTAATTATAAACATTTGGTAATATTTTTATAATTATAAAGATAAAAACAAGATGATAAATTTAGATTCCAAGTAGAAAAAACCTCACGATGGGGTTTAAATCTTCAGAAATGTCTAAAACCCTAGAGATTTCTCATTCATTGCCACCGATTTCCCCAAATACATTTCGTCACTTATCGCTCCATTTATTTGAAAATCTTTCTAAATCACTTCGTCACTATCACACTCCATTCTTCTAATCTGAGTTGAAGTTCGTTAAAAATTTGCTCTCTCTTTACCTATAGCTCACATTTTTGTCATTTAGATTCTTCTAATATGAGTTGAGGTTCGTTAAAAGTTTGTTCTCTCTTTCCCTATTGCTCACATTAATGCATTTCATGATCAAATCTGAGCTAGGTTTAAATTTTTCGCACCTCTCTCTTCTCCTTCTGGTTTTCCTCCGTCACCTGGTAAATTTCTGTGTTTATTTTGTTTTCGAAACATTATTTTCCGGTATTCAATGAATTTCGTTGGTATTTATTTTCAACTCCTTATATTTAGTTAATTCATTTAGTCTCTGTTTTTTATTTATATATTCCTAATTTTGTCTTATCTTCTGATCTGAGAATAGATTTGCCTATTTATGGATTTGTCAGTAGTTTTGTCTGCAATGTCGGAGAATCAATTGAGCAGCTTTGGGGAAGGGGAGAACTCTGATACAAAGGAATCGCAATTATATGGTATTTGATGTCTTTAGTTAAACAATAAATTAATATCTTGGATTGGTACGGTGAGTGTTTTTATTTGAAAAAGGCCAATATGTGTTTTTATTCATGTGCTCTTTGAGGAAGATATGGAAGTTTTGTGAAGCTAAAATTTGTTCAATGACATGAGAATATAATATATCTCCTGTCACTTGTCTCAAATATGATCTGAAATACTAGTTAGGATGAGAAATAATATGGAGCTTATGCACAATTAGGATATGAACAGTTAGAAAGGCAAATTTACTTTTCCTTGCAAAGAAGTTAAAAAGAGCTTGTGACAGATTGAAGTTTCTAGTGTGTTGAACAGTTAATCATCTAAATGCACCCGGATCAGTAGAACCCGTGAGTATCTTTAAGAGCAAGATTTTTTTAAAACCAATATGCAACATTAAGGAGAACCAGGAATCAATATCAACTTGACTTACTTTACATGCTGATATGTTGTTTTTGAAATTTTAGAGTTCAAATGCAGTACTCAACTACTTGCTTAAACTTTTCTAAGTGAATGAAGTTTTCTTTGAGTAGCTCCAATTACAATGCCCATTTTCCACCGAATTCGTCATTAACTAATCCTCTGTACTAGTGTTTTGATCCCACCTAAAAGCAGTTTTCTTGATTGACTTGGAAGTTCAGTAATCAGCTTACAGGGTCCATGAGTTATCTTGGATCCTAATTATATCCTAATGATCCAATAACATTTGTCAAGGTAAACCAGCACGTTGATCCACCGAGACAAGGACTTAGATAGTATTTAATTGTGCACCAATGTATAATGAAATTGACTAAAAGTATCATGCATTCACATATAAGACAGATTATTATCTAAATTAGTTTATATATTGTTAAAAAGCTTAGGAGGTCTATATTAACATATCCGAACCTTGGAATTTTGAGAAATAAATTTACTCCCAGTTTTAAAAATAAGCAATGTTGCCATAGGGTGTTTGTTGTTAAAATTTAATGGGTTTTATTTCCTTTAGTTATTCCTTGACCTTGCAAATACGTTGGGCTTAGTGACTTGCTAACTTGTGAAATGTGAATTCATAAGAACGTGTATGAATTTAAGGCAAATGCCCTCATTATTGGGGGTACTCTTATGTTTGTTGTTACTTGAGCCAATGAACACAACAATAACCAATCCATAATGAGTTAGAATGGGCAGGATTTTGAATCTTGACATTCTCTATGACAGGGTTGGATAATTGTCATTAAGTTCGGACTATAAATTGTTAAATTGATTGGGAAAATTATGAATATTCATTGTGAAGGGATTTCTGTTTTGCACTTTTTGGAGCTTAGAAATATTGTGATTAGTGTTTTGATGGTAAAATTTTATTTGCATTAAGTAGAACTTATCTACCAATGTAACAATTTCGTAGGACTCTGATAAGGATCAAGTGGAAATCTACCAAACTAAGGACAACTCAAGGAATACAACTGAATCTTCCTCGTTCTTATTATATCACAGCAAAAACTTCACATCAAAAGTTCATTACAAGTTTGTTCTACATGAAGAAGAACTCAGAAAATAATACTGGAAATTAAACAAGAAAATTAGTAAAGATAGTTGTGGAACACAATTGAGAGGTTCCACTCTCTCCCAATCCCGAAAAGGGCCCAAGATTCCTCTATTTTCCAGATGCCTGCAACGTATCTCTCCCCCTCCCTTTAAACCATCATGTAACTAACTTCACGTTTCCCATACTCATTCTGTTAGGAGGGTATTTTGGTACCTCCAGCTGTATTAGCTCCCATTTCCCCCCTTGGGCCAACCATACCCATAAGCCCAGTTGCCACTGATGGGCCTGGTTCTGAAGGAACAGCCCATTTCTTCCTATTCTTGTCCCTTCGATACACTTGGCAAGTAGGGGTTGTATCAATACTCCCCCCCAATTTAAGCACCTTGTCCTCAAGGTGGAAATCCGGGAATTTTTCTTTGATAACAGATGCCAGTTCCCAAGTATTTTCGAAGTCAGGAAGATCACGCCATTTGATTAAAACCTCCATGTTACCACCCACTGACTGGCGCCATTTGAGCACCTCCTCAGGGCAAACTAATAACTCCCAACCTTCTGACAAAATTGGGGGCAGTGGTTGGACATTAGGAACCGAGATGGAAGATGGTTTGAGGAGAGACACATGAAAAACTGGGTGTACTAGGCAATTAGCTGGCAATTGTAACCTGTAAGCAACTTCCCCAACCCTCTCAATAATCGGATACGGACCATAGTACCGGGGACTCAATTTCTCATTGATCCTACGGGCAATGCTTTTCAACCGATAAGGTTGAAGTTTCAAATATACCAAGTCACCCACCAGAAAAGAAAGATCCCTACGTTTCTGGTTTGCATGTTTAACCATCCGATTTTGAGCAAGCACCAAATTATGTTGCAAGTCATGTAGAATAAGATCCCTGTCCACCAAAGCTTGATTACAGCCTCACTTGTGGAAAGAGCAGGCTGAAATCTTAATAAATTCGGTGGGTCCACACCATAAAGAGCCTTGAAAGGAGTCATGCCCGTAGAATCCTTATAGGTAGTATTATACCAATATTCCGCCCAATGGACCCATTTGGGCCATGACTTGGGTTGAGGCCCACAAAAACAGCGTAGATACACTTCCAAACACCGATTCACTACCTCTGTTTGTCCATTAGTTTGTGGATAATAGGCTGTGCTATAATGAAGTTGAGTACCTGCACACTTGAAAAGCTCGGTCCAAAAAGAACTCATGAACACCCGGTCTCTATCGGAGACAATGGTTAATGGAAAACCATGCAAACGGACCACCTCTTTAATGAATAAGTCAGCCACCCCCTTTGCAGTATAAGGATGGGAAATAGCCAAAAAATGCGCATATTTTGACAACCGATCCACCACTACAAAAATGGTATCCACTCCCCATGCCTTGGGCAACCCCCCAATAAAATCCATAGAGATGTTCGCCCATACCGTGCTCGGAATTGGCAACGGTTGCAGCAAACCGGCAGGAGTTAAATTCTGAATTTTACTTTGTTGACACACGGTGCACACGGCCACATAGTCTCTAATTCTCTTCTTCATTCCTTCCCAATAAACCAAACCGGCCAACCTTTTATATGTACGAAAATACCCCGAATGTCCCCCAATCCCGGAATCATGAAATTCGCTTAAAAGAGGAGAAATTAAACTGGAATTTTTAGGCAACACTAACCTGTCATTAAAGAACAACTTGCCTTCCCTCAACCGAAAACCAACATGAACATCAGGCTGCACCAACAGGTCTTGAACTATGCCTCTCAGTTTGCTATCTTGTTGGACTTCTTGATCCAACAGCTCCAAATCGGATAAATGTACGCGAGAAAAACCAAAGAAAAACTCCTGCCGCGACAATGCATCGGCCACCGTATTCTCCTTGCCCGGTTGATACTGAATCTCAAAATCAAAACCAATCAATTTGGACAACCACCTTTGCTGCTCTTCCCCCAAAACTTTTTGATCCAACAAGTGCTTGAGGCTCTTCTGGTCCGTCCTCACTAAAAAGTGTCGTCCCATCAAGTAATGTTTCCACTTTTGGATTGCGAACACTATTGCCATGAGCTCCTTCTCGTACACCGACTTGTTCTGAGCCCGTAATGAGAATCCTTGACTGATATAGGCTAAAGGCCTATTTTCTTGCATGAGCACAGCACCTATACCTCTTCCGGATGCATCAGTTACCACCGTAAACAATTTCCCAAAGTCAGGTAAAGCCAAGACCGGGACCGACACCATGCATTCTTTTAACTTCTTAAAAGCCTCGTCCGCTTCCCCATTCCACTTAAATGCATCCTTCTTAAGCAAGTTGGTCAAAGGCTTAGCTATTTTTCCATAATCCTGGACGAACCGTCTATAGTAACCGGTCAATCCCAAAAAACCCCTTAGTCCCTTAATGTTTTTAGGAACCGGCCATTCCACCATAGCTCTCAACTTATTTGGATCCGCACTGATTCCATCCTTAGAAATGATATGACCCAGGTACTCCACATGATCGGTACCAAAACAACATTTCTTTCGGTTAGCTACTAGTTGATTCTGCCTCAATACCTCCAACACCTGCCTTAACTGATTCTCATGTTCTCTTTTATCCTTGCTGTAAATCAAAATATCATCTAAGAAAACCAACACAAATTTTCTTAGGAACGGTCTCAGAATGTGATTCATCAGTGCCTGAAAAGTTGATGGAGCATTTGTCAACCCGAAAGGCATCACTAGATATTCGTAGTGTCCTTCGTGAGTTCGGAACGCCGTCTTGGGGATGTCCTCTGGTCTCATCCGTATCTGGTGATAACCAGATTTGAGATCCAACTTGGAGAAAATCATAGAACCTCCCAACTCGTCCAGTAACTCTTCCACAACTGGGATGGGAAACTTATCAGGCACAGTAAGCTTGTTAATGGCCCTATAATCCACACACACCCTCCAACTACCATCCTTCTTTCGTACTAGAATCACAGGGCTAGAATAAGGGCTGGTACTATGCCTAATCCAACCATTTCCCATCAACTCAGCAACTAACTTCTCTATCTCAGTTTTTTGGTAATGAGGATACCTGTAGGGGCGTAAATTAGGCACTTGAGCTCCTGGTTTCAGGTTGATGGAGTGATCACAAGCCCTCTCAGGGGGTAGAGTCTGAGCCTCTTGGAAAACATCCTCATATTCGCGCAACAAGGAACTCAATTCCTCCCAAATGGGCTCTGGTCCTGCTTCAGCTTGCGGATCTGGACTCATAAAGTACCCATGTCCCTGCTCCTGGAGTGCTTTAAAGATGGATTTACAGGACACCTCTGCACGAGAGAGAGAAGGATCCCCTTTTATCACCACCTCCGTATCTCCTTGTGCAAACCGTAGGGTCATTTCTTTGAAATTAGCCTTAACTTCACCGATTTGCGTAAGCCATTCCAACCCCAACACTATATCAGCCCCACCCAACTCAAATAGATACAAATCCTGTACAATAAGGGCACCCTGCAACCTGACCTCCACACCCTTGCATACCCCTTGGCAACGAACCTTGTGACCATCGCCTACCGTGACGAAGTAAACCGCGGTATCAGTCACCGTCAGCCCAAGTCTTTCCACGATCTCAGTCCTCACAAAATTTATTGAAGCACCACAGTCCACCATCACCTCTACTTGCTGGCCGGAGACTTCTCCCCAAGCCTTTAAGGTTTGGTTTGAAGTGAGCCCTAGCAAACTATTCAAAGAGATCTGCAACTCTTCCACTCGATCCTTCTCCTCATGTGCTTCACTCGCCACCGCTTTTGGCCCCGCTCCTCCTCCTTCCTCTTCGTCGTCGTCGTCAACCAACAAAAGGTGAAGTTGCCGGAACTGACACCGGTGACTAGGATTCCACCGTTCGTTACACTTGAAGCACAACCCCCGCTCCTGTCTCTCCCGTAGCTCAGCCTGAGACAATCGACGTCCCTGACCGCTACCGCCCTCGTTGGTTTGATTCCCAGCCACCGACGCGGCTGTTCTTGCTGGGGAACCTTCCTTGCCATTTTCGTTTGTACCCACCCTCGTGGAAGCTGTACCAGAATTAGGGTTATTGCTATTAGTGGCCCCTAAATTGCGAACTGGGCCGTTCGAAAATGAGTGGCCCAAATGGCTTTTATTTTCAGTTGGGCCCATTTTCAAGCCCATCGTCTTGCTAGCCCCTGGAGCCCAATTCCTGGCCATCGGTCCCCATCCTTCATCTCTCCACGCCGTGTTCCTCTTTTCAATTTTGAGAGAAAATTTCATCGTCTCCGACAAACTCAGGTGAGGGTACATCAACAACTCCTCCCTGATGCTCAATCGCACTCCATTCAACCACGCCCCCTTTAATAGCTCCTCGTCTTCGAACAACAAAGCTCCCACCATCTTCTCAAATTCAGCACGAAAATCAGCCACGCTACCTATCTGTTTTAGCGTGTAAAGGGCTCCGTACGGGTTATCCAGGGCCTCCGGTTGGAAACGGCTGAGTAGTTCTCGCCGGAATAGACCCCATCCAGCATTTGGGTGGCCTACCTCCCACCACCGACACCAATGGAGAGCCTCTCCTTCTAGACAGACGATGACGACAGCCATCTTCTCTCTCTCTGTCACACCATTCACGGTAAAATACCTCTCCACCTTACAAAGCCAACCGGACGCGTCTTCCCCTGAGAAAACAGGCACCTCCAGTCGTCTAACCACAGGTATGTTCAAATTTTCTCTTCGTGGGTTTCGTTCTCCTCTTGCTTCTGCTTCGTCTTCATTTGTTTCATTCTCCCCGTCTCTGGAACGGCTTCTACCTCGCCTATTCATCTCCTCCAGTCTTCTAATTATCTCCGCCATTCCCCTTTCACTAGCACCCAGACGTCGGAGGATCTCCTCCTGTCGAGCCTCTCCTGCATCGATCCTTAAGCATACCTCCTCATGCCTAGCACTACCACGGCGCAACCCTTCCTCTATCAGCTCCAAGCGGTGTTCCATTTGTCTTGTCCAAACCATTCCACAGAGCTCCAGGATCGGAGCTCTGATACCAATTGATAAGGATCAAGTGGAAATCTACCAAACTAAGGACAACTCAAGGAATACAACTGAATCTTTCTCGTTCTTATTATATCACAGCAAAAACTTCACATCAAAAGTTCATTACAAAGTTTGTTCTACATGAAGAACAACTCAGAAAATAATACTGGAAATTAAACAAGAAAATTAGTAAAGATAGTTGTGGAACACATTTGAGAGGTTCCACTCTCTCCCAATCCCGAAAAGGGCCCAAGATTCCTCTATTTTCCAGATGCCTGCAACGTATCTCTCCCCCTCCCTTTAAACCATCATGTAACTAACTTCACATTTCCCATACTCATTCTGTTAGGAGGGTATTTTGGTACCTCCAGCTGTATTAGCTCCCATTTCCCCCCTTGGGCCAACCATACCCATAAGCCCAGTTGCCACTGATGGGCCTGGTTCTGAAGGAACAGCCCATTTCTTCCTATTCTTGTCCCTTCGATACACTTGGCAAGTAGGGGTTGTATCAGACTCAAATAAATAGTCTTTTTCATAATCTATGTTTATAAATGAGTATTCAACCTCCTTTGGTTTTTTCCCCATTGTAAATCAATTTTATAATATCTCTGGTGTGGGTTGAACTAAAATGTATAGTTCAAATATATCCTAACTTGCAACTTTGAAATTGGTATACTATGTGGTAATGGTGATTAGATCTCTTGTTTACTAATTCTAATTCCAATTTATAACAACTTTGGTACTTTGATAATCTCTCTTTAGCAGAGCATATCACTTATATACTATATCTGAAGGACAAAAGGATTTGCCACTCTCTGGGAAGATTGCTATGGAGAAGGCAAAAAAATACAAGCAGAATAAAGGGGTTGCAGTTAGTGAAACGACTCAAGGTAACAGTTATTGGATATAAAACAATTGACGTTAGTTTATTAAATGTGATATTAGTGCCCCTAATATTATCTAAAGTTCGATTCTTGCCACTTGCTACTTCCATTATATTAAATAAAAAAGTTGAAAACTAAACACAAAAGAGTCTTGTCTGAAGGGGTGTTAGTTGATATCTTTGATTTCACTTGAATGTCTAAGCTGATTACAAATTTGAACTTGCATTTATGTTTGTTTAGTAATATATAATGAAAAAGGTATGTGTTTTTTAATACATAGTTCGTGCTAAAATGGGTATCTGAATTCATTTTTAGGCTCCCCGGGAGGGAGTGAGAGGACTTAAGAAAAAGTTAGTGTTGGTAAGAAGGGAGAATTATCGGTTTCAAAGATTGATTTTGTGGGGCTTGATTTTGCGGATAAGAAGATGACTAGGTGATTGCCACATGGACTTGTTCCTATTTCAGACTCTTTCTCTGATGGTGACTTACCTGAGGTGGAGCTTATTGTTGGAGACACAAGCATGTTTGATGCTGCAACAGCTCCGAAACCTGAACAGACTAAGGAAGATGAGTCAGAATTTTACAAGCCTAAAGTTTCTACATGGGGTGTCTTTCCCAGACCTAGCAATATTTGAAAAATAGTATGGTATTTTGTATTTGCCAAATAAACCAACTTAGTCTACTTGTTCATGATTCTTCTTCTTTCTCATTTACCCCTGTTTTTTACTTTTTGGCATTTTCAGTTTGGTGGTGGAAGAGTTATACGTCCTGGAGAGGTTCTAGAGACAGAAGAAGAAAAAGCTCTTAAAGAAGCATGCACAAAGCAGCTACTTGTTGCCTACAAGGAGGAAATTGGATTAAATATTGATCCAAAGCTTAAATCTGAGGGTGAGGTGGTGAGACTATCGAGCGGTATCCCATATATTACTGCCATTCTTTTCTTCTTTTAAGCATGAGTTTCCTTTTATACTATATAACCTTATTAAGGATCTCATTGTTCAGGTCAGTTTAAATTCGAATATTGTATATGGTTTGGTCTTTCAGTTTTGCTGAGTATCTTTATCATATTATTGTTTACATATTTTGGTAGAGTCTTGTACATAGACAACCAGTGTAGGCTTGTAGCTATATCTAATGTTTTTATTACAATTATCTGGTGTCACCAATGAATCAATGTCATTAATTGTTTCAAATCGTAACTATTTCATGACATGAGATGTAACCTTAGTGTTTACAGTGGTGTGTTTAATGTCATGGGTTCAATCGCTGCCCCGTCCCCTTACCCTTCACCTTCCCTCTTTCCTAGGTCTATAAGGCCTCCATCAGTCCTTTGTAATTCTATATATATGTCCTTGCAAATTCTGATTTTATTTTATTGACTACTTTCTATTATGTGGACTTGGAATATAATATACGAATTGTATGTTCCATCAAAGGTATTGGCTTTTTCCTATGATGCTATTAGAAAAATATATGGAGTTGAGATTTGTTGATATCTTATTTTATTTAAATATTTGGGGGCATTTTAACATATCTTAATTGTAATTTTTCTGTTTTCATATAGATGTGATTGGTAACAAGCCTTTTTAAAGGGTAAGTATATATACAAGAGCAATTCTTGGAAGACTGATTTAAAAAATGTATTATCACATGTTGCTTAGTAGAACAATTAAGTTAATATTTTGTATAGATGTCTCATGACAATGACAAATTTCTAATTTTAGCTTTATTTGGAAATGTGGAAAACTTTATTGGTTTATATTGACTTTATTATTCTATTATCTCCTTTATTATTTGTATTTTATAAGATTTGGAGAATATATAATTTTTTTTTTAAATTCTTATAATTAGCCACGGTTATTACTGTGGCCATTAAAAATTTTGGTTATTGTGATCAAAATAGCTTAGCCACGAATTAAACGTAGCTAACAAAGAGAAACAGTGGCTAAATAAATGTTACCACACTCATTTAGACCGTGGCTGACTGAAAGAAATATCGTGGTTAAAATAATGCAACGCCACCTTTAGCCACGGTTGTACAAACTGTGGACAGGTCATTTAGCCACGGTTTTCGTAAGAGTTTGCCACAGTTTTTGTCATGGGTAAAAGCCATTTTTCTTGTAGTGATATCTGGATATTGGGGTCAAGATATCTGGATATTTGATATCCGGATATTCATTTGTATATATCCAGATATTTGATATCCGGATATTCATTTGTATATATTCGGATATTTCGAGACAGATGCGAAAAAGACCTCTTATTCCAACACAACATGATATATGGTATACAAAACATAGCAAGGAATTAAGAGGAACATAAAATACCTATTTAGTGGAAAAAGTTAAAGCAATTCAAGTTCAAGGAAGATATCGAAGCCAAGGAACTATCCACACAAGTTCACAAATATGATGGATCAATCAAACCAATTTCTCTTCTTAAATTGTAAAACACTTCTTTTGGGAGAGGCTTGGTAAAAATATCGGCCAATTGTTTTGAAGATTCTACAAATTCTAAAATACAATCACCGTTTTGCACATAATCTCGAATAAAATGATGCCTAATATCAATATGTTTGGTTCTTGAGTGCATTATGGGATTTTTAGTGATATTGATGGCACTAGTGTTAGTTATCACACCTAATGGGGATGTGATCAAGATCAACCCCGAAGTCTTTTAGTTGTTGTTTCATCCATATGATTTGTGCATAACAACTACCGGCCGCCACATATTCCGCTTCGGCCGTGGACAATGCTACACTATTTTCTTTCTTGCTATGCCAAGAAACTAGTGAGCAACCAAGAAAGTGGCAAGTACCACTAGTGCTTTTCCTAACCAATTTGCAACCCGCAAAATCGGAATCGGAATAACCTATCAGTTCACATGATGCACCTTTAGGGTACCACAATCCCATGTGTGAAGTGCCTACAAGATATCTCATAATACGTTTTACGGCACTTAAGTGTGATTCCTTTGGATTGGCTTGAAATCTAACACACATGCACACACAAAACATAATATCGGGCCTACTTGCGGTTAAATATAGAAGTGAGTCGATTATACCTCGATATTTAGTAATTTCTATGGATTTACCTCCTTCATCCTTGTCTAAAGAACAGGATGTACCCATGGGAGTATCGATGGCCTTGGAGTTGTCAATTCCAAATTTTTTGAGTAACTCCTTGCAATATTTAGCTTGATTGATGAATATCCCATCCTTGTGTTGCTTTATTTGGAGACCGAGAAAGAAGTTAAGTTCTCCCATCATAGACATCTCAAATTCGCTTTGCATGAGATTAGCAAACTCTTCACAAAGATAGACGTTAGTGGCACCAAAGATAATATCATCAACATAAATTTGTGCAAATAATAGATGATCATCTTTCTTCTTTATAAAGAGAGTTGTGTCCACTTTTCCTCTTGAAAAACCTTTTTCTAAAAGAAATTTGCTTAATCTTTCATACCATGCTCTTGGAGCTTGCTTTAAACCATATAAGTAATTTTTAAGTTTAAAGACATGGTTAGGTAAATCATGATCTTCAAAACCGAGAGGTTGTTCAACATATACTTCTTCTTGAATATATCCATTTAAAAAGACACTTTTAACATCCATTTGAAAGAGTTTAAAATCCATTATACATGCAAATGCAAATAACAATGTAATAGCTTCTAATCTAGCAACGGGAGCATAAGTTTCATCATAATCAATTCCTTCCTCTTGATTATATCCTTTAGCAACAAGTCTAGCTTTGTTTCTAGTTATTATGCCATTTTCATCAAGCTTGTTCCTAAAGACCCATTTGGTTCCAATTATTGGATAATCATTTGGTTTTGGCACAAGTTCCCAAACTTGATTTGTTTCAAATTGATTTAGTTCTTCTTGCATTGCCAAGAACCAATGCCAATGTGTGCTATTCTTCTATGCCATAACCAAGAGTCATCTTCCTTACTAATCAAACATTTATCGTCATTTGAAGGCATACCATCTAAGTCTATCATATAAATGTTATCCACTCTATGACCAATAAACTTAACTTGCCCATCAATTATACTTTCGATTTTTACAAGAGGTTGAGTCAAAAATAACTCTATAATTTTTATCACATAATTGACTAATGCTAAGCAAGTTATGTTTAAGACCCTCGACAAGTAAAACATTTTCTATAGACGGAGAAGGAATTACCAGCTTTTCCAATACCGAGCATCTTTCCTTTGTTGTTATCTCCATAGGAAACATGTTCATGCTCTTTCTTTGTGAATGATTGGAATTTAGTTACATCTCCCGTAATGTGACTTGAGCACCCACTATCCAAGTACCACTTGGAGCTCTTAGCTTTCAAACAAACCTACATCACAAAATCAAGATTTAATCTTTGGTACCCACACCATGTGGATTTGGGTCCCTGTGTGTTAGTCTTGGGCTTAGTTCCTTACTTGATTTCTCCGGTGGTCTTCCATCTTGCATGAAGCATAGGTTTGCTTCTTCCTTGGAGTCATCATCGGAAGAACTAGATTCGTCATCCCAAGCAAGATAAGCCTTCTTGAAGTTCCTTCTATCTTTGCCTTGCTTCTTTTCATTTTTGTCTTTTTTTTTGAACATTTGGACAATCCGATTTGTAGTGACTAATTTTTCCACATTCAAAGCAAGTGATGGTGAGTTGGGAGGATCTTCATCTTTAGATCTTCTTCTAGGAGAAAATGATGATTTCTTTGAGAAATTCTTCTTAAAGAATTTTCCATACTTCTTTACGAATAGATTCATCTCATCTTCATCAAGACCATTTTCGGAATCTCCATCTTCTTTTTCCTCATCCTTTTCTTTGCTTGGTGTTGAGACTTTCAAGGTAATTCCCTTACTTTTCTTGATGGCTTGTTCCTTAAAGGTTATTCTGGTTAGCTCCATTTCATACTCTTAGAGCTTGCCGAACAAGGTCGCAAGATCCATGGTTTTCAAATCCTTTGATTCCGTAATAGCCGTCAACTTGGGTTGTCATTCTCTATTGTGCACACTTCTGATCACTTTAGCAATTAACTCAAGGTTAGTAAAAGATTTATCTAAAGCATTTAGATGAGTGACAAGGTGTGTGAATCTTTTTTGCATACTTTGAATACTTTCATTTTCATGAATCTCAAACATTTCAAATTCTCTAGTGAGTGCATTTAATTTTGTAAATTTAACATCACTAGTTCCTTCATGGGTTATTTGAAGAATATCCCACATTTCCTTAGCATTCTTAATTTGAAACACGAAAGTATTCATCACGACCTAAGGCATTTGTGATCAAGTTTTGAGCTCTAGCATTCCAATTTCCTTTTCTTAATTTCATCTTCAGTGTAATTATCTATATCCTTAGGAACATCTTCATCTTTCTCATTTTTTATAGTAGGTGGTGTATACCCTTTTTCAACTACACTCTATACTCTTAAATCATTAGATTGAAGAAATATTTTCATTCGACTCTTCCAATAAGAATAATCGACGCCATTGAAAAATGGAGGTCTAGTACTAGAAGATCCCTCAAGGGGCATATCATGGTTCAAAGAAGCCATCCCTTCTCTTAAAGCGGTTAAGCTCTTTACACAAGAGTTCAAGCTCTGATACCACTTGTTGGACAAGTGGCTTCAATACTCAAGAGGGGGTGAATTGAATTTTACAAAATCTTTTCGCAAAGTGCCTCCTTTAGTATTTCAAAGACTATTTCTTCATTAAAGTGATTTAATAAGGAAAAATATAAGTGTGAGAACAAGTGTAGAGATTAACCAAGTAAGCAAGCAACTGGATAAAGATAATCTAAAGATGCAATTTCAATAATAAAGTAAAGAGATAAAGGTTAGAGAAA
This sequence comes from Gastrolobium villosum, assembly GCA_032173675.1. Classification (NCBI taxonomy): domain Eukaryota; kingdom Viridiplantae; phylum Streptophyta; class Magnoliopsida; order Fabales; family Fabaceae; genus Gastrolobium; species Gastrolobium villosum. The sequence goes on from JAVKPL010009408.1 coordinate 18,922, forward strand.
ATGAAAACTATATGTATCCTGGTTCGGTTACCACCACTGTGACCTACATCCAGACTAAAGCCGCTCGATCAATTCTTTTCACTACTATCAAGCTTGAGGGTGCTTGACAAACCTCTACAACCTTTCAAGACTTCGGGCTCTTGATGCCTTACAATTTTTCACTCCAAATTTACTTAGGAATTTGGTGACCTATCAAGTATAGGGTTCACTCCCCTCTCAAATCAAGAAGTAAGATTGAGGTGATGAAAAGTGGCTAAGTACTCTCAAAGTACAGATTGAACAAATTGAAGAACTAAGAGATGTATAAATTCAAAGGAAGGATGAGCTCAAGTGTATGCAATGATCAAAGTAAGTAACTAATGAGCAAAAGAAGACTAGCAAGAGTAATAAAACTTCAATAAATACCCTAGGGTCGTGCACTATTCATCATGACTGATGTGGGTATTTATATTGACACCTCCTATGAAAACTAGTCGTTTATAGCTGTTGTGAGCCGTACATATCCGGATATTAATCGAGCACATATCCGGATATGTGATATCCGAATATTTTTTGTTCCATATCCGGAGACATTCAATATCCGGATATTGAATTCTTCTTGTTCCATATCCGGATATTTGATATCCGGATATTCTAAGTGAAATATCTGGATATTTCATGGCAGCATCCTTTTTGAACGAATTCTGAGTTTCTTTTCTTTCCAAATGATTTTTATGACTTGTAATGCATGTTATTTGTTATGGAAATTATCTAGAAATTTTTCACGTAGGTACTTCTTTCAAACCAATATTGTACATATGAAACCATTTGTCTTGACTTTTCTTTTAAGGATGCATGCTTTTGAAATATATGAGTGATGAATGATCTCGAGCTCATGCAATGTTTTGTGTCTATACATCTTTACATATTTTTCCTAAGTCCTAAATAAATATACCATTTGAGTTTTTGGACTTGGATTGATGCTTGATCATTTCTCTTTGACTTGGTGCATGCTTTCACATTTGCGTATATATATATATATATATATATATATATATTTTGGATATTGCTTCGTGTTTGAATCATTCCTCTTTGTTATCATCAAAACTATGTTGACGTGGAATCATCAAATGTACGTTGTATCCACTATGTATGTATGTATGTATGTATATATATATATATATATGTGTGGACAGAAAAACACACAACACACACACATATATATATAGGGCTTTGTTTTTCTCCTTTCACATAAGAAAAGAAATTCTCCTACACACACATGTTTAAGTAGGTCCCACCATTAAGAAATTAAAATAAAAACAAAAAAATAAAGCACATATAACGATGTATGAGTGACATGAGAAATACTTTCTCCAACAACATTTTGGGAAAAATATTTCTTTGGCAACTTGAGATAAGTTTATCTCCGGACACCCCAAAATTATGTCATTTTGTTTATTTATTTCCTTATATTAATTGATTCACCTTTGAATGGTTATGACTCCATTTTCTCTCTCTTCTTTATCACCATTAATCAATATTTGTACGATTATGATTTAGTAGCCGAAGATAAAATTAACTCAAGCAGCTTGAGAAACGATAAGGCCATATATGTGTGTGTGTGTGTGTGTGTGTATGAGAGGATTTTTTTGACTCCGGTGTAAGACTCAAAAGTCTTACTCTCTATCTCAGCTGCCGTTTAATTCCGTCTCTTTGAGGAATAAGATTTCTAAGGGGGAGGTATTGGAATGAGATTTTAATGGATTGATTTTGGATAAAAAACCATTATTATTCAATTAGTATTTAAAAAGAAGGTAAAAAAGTCACATGGTATTCGATTAGGATTTTAAAAGATTAGTTTAGAGTTCGTCCAAATCCGATGGTACCATGTTATGTATATATATAGGGAATGTTATACTTACAACCTATTTTCGTTTACAACTTCTTACAACCATATCTTAATCGTTGATTTCCGTCAATCAACGGTTAAGATTTTCACAAATTAAATTTATTAATTAATTATTAATTCACAATAAATAACAACCGTTGATTGACGGAAATCAACGGTTAAGATATGGTTGTAAGAGTTTGTAAACTATTTGGGTTGTAAATATAATATATATATATATATATGAGAAGATTCTTTTGACTCCGATGTAAGACTTAAAAAGTCTTACTCTCTATCTCAGCTGTTTAATTCCGTCTCTTTGAGGAATAAGATTTCTAAGGGGGAGGTATTGGAATGAGATTTTAATGGATTGTTTTTGGACAAAAAGACTATTTGTAATCAATTAGTATTTAAAAAGAAGGTAAAAAAGTCACATGATATTCGATTAGGATTTTAAAAGATTGGTTTAGAGTGTGTCCAAATTCGATGGTACCATGTTAAATGAGAATAAGACGAGACATATAATGGAATTCGTTGAAAAAGGTGAAAATATATATGGATAAAGGAAAAAAGGGCGACTTTGGCCTGGCATTGGTCTACGGCGAACGGCTGCCGGAAAACGCCCCACGCGCCGGACGATGGTTGCGCGTGGCAGCCACGCGAAGAGATGGAGACGACACGTGAGAGCGCGTGGAGACTCCAATGATGGTGGCTCCTCTGGTGTTGGGTAGATTGGCTCCTTCTGATTCCGTTGACGTACTTTTTGATTAGAACGGTCGTCGAAAAACTTTTCGATGGTGGACAGTGGCCGGAAACTGACAATGGTGACAGTCTCCGGGAAGATTTTTACTTGGTAGATAATGGATCTACCGGAAAGACGCGGATCAAGATTTCTCTTGTTAGGCCACGATGTCAGAATTTTAACAAAGAAAAAATAATCTCGTGGTATTTAAAAATTTGACGACTTTAATGGATTTTCTACTAGTGTGAATTTTGTGAGACTTTAAGTGAGAAATATAAATAACATGTCTCTCTCACAATCTTACCTAATCCTTGGAATTTCTAGAGATTACTCTATTGCAGTGTCTCCTCCTTTGGCCGGTTGACCTGCTGGAAACTTGGTTTCGCCCTAGGAGCTTCATCAAAGCTCAAAAATAACAGTTTTTTTTAACAATTTTCACCACAAAATAACCTGGAAACAATCACCGAGCAAAATTCTAATCTAATCGATCCTAAAAACTGCAAAAAACTAAGAGCTTTTGGAAGTTTAAAAAATAAATTTTCAAGCTATAGGTCACAATTTTTTTGGCACAAAAAGGTGTGATTTTTGTATTAAAAACAACATAAAATAGTGGAAAAACAACAAAGGAACAAAAACCCCCAAATCAATTTTCGTTTTATATCAATGAAACAAGATCAGTTTGTTTATCAAAAAAAAAAAAGATCAATTTAAAGAAAGATTAAAACTTTCATAACATGAACCATATGTTTCCTAACAATACATTCATGAACAAAATTCTTTCGCTATAGGAAACGATTTCAAACAATTTGTGTGTCAATAGATCTCATAAAACTTATTTTTCAAAAGCCCCAAAGAAATTTAAGGTTTCAATTAGAGTTTTAAAACTCGGATCAATTATCGATTCAGTCATGGTACTGGTCATTGGGTCACTGGTTCAATTGGGTCCAACCGGATATACTGTTCACATATTAAAAAAATATTAATATATTACTTATATTAAAAATTCACAAAAAGAACTATGAATAATGAGCTTATTTTTTAAAAAACCAACAAGATACCCTTATGTTTTATATGTCTGCACTCTGTTCCACCTAAGACCTACTTAAGAACGTGGTAGATATTCTGAATATTATTTTCTGATGATCAACATATAGAATTTATTTTCATTATATAGACCTATATCAATAATTGTTTACCTAAAATAGAGTTAAATCTAAGGAAACAAATAAGAAACATATCTATCTTAATAAAATAGATAACTAATCTAAAATATTTGCATAATTCTTTTTGTTATATTTACAACAAACCTCTTCATTTTTCATAATCCGATGGATCAGATAGTACACAAGATGGTGAACAAACTTACATTGTTATATTGAAGTCAAGCATTTGATATAAAATATCTTAAAGACTAGCATAATAATTCCAATGTACTAAATGCCTTCTCATAGTCGATTCTATTCAATTTCTTTTTTCTCTTTTCAATGAAATTTAAAATACACTAGCGATAACTCATTCAATTCATATAAGACTCACATGCTCATTCCAAAATTTCTAACCTAGCTGAGCTGTCTACATTTAGGTCCAAGATGGTATTCACATGCCACCATTGTTTATAATTTCTAAGGTCTGAATGTAAGTAAATCCTCATTTTTTTTTGTCATGTGGACAGTGGTTGACATTATCATTATCATGCTGTTGAAATAGGGATTAAGCGCCCAAACAATTGACAAAATAATCCATCTTGAAACTTAAAACATTAAGCTTCAACTAACACCAATCCATTTTTTTCTCAACTCTTTTTTTTTTTTAAAGAAGGGCATTCGACTGGTCCAAACTGGGTTATATTTAACTCGTCGGGTCACCGAGACCCGGCCGAGTTGACCGGTGTAACAGCCCGTTACGTACCGATATTGTTAACATTAATTATGATATTAAGCGCAGTTACAATCACAGCAATTCATTTATAAAAATGCGAATAAACTTTTTTCGATTATTACGCGAACAATTAAAATCTAAAAAACGTAATAATTAAAAGCTGTGATCGTAACTGAAAACACTAGCGGAAGACTTACTTAAACTATTTATACCATTTACTTTACTACATATAAGACACTAAGGGGTTCCCATAAACCCACTTAGTCAATTTGACACTTTTGCGTTTTCTACACATCCGAACAGGGTTCGGTCTCTAAATTACTGTGGACGCACAGTAAAAATTCAGTCACTCATACCTTACTATCTTTTTTTTATTACTTAATTACCTTTCCAGAAAGCTATCACATACTTGGTTCCGAGCTCGTTTGCTCCGGTTATCGCCGTTTGAAGTTGGACAAGCAAAACTGCCAACTAACCCCGAAATAGCTCCAAACGTCCTACACTCACAGAATTTTCTGCACTTAACCAATCATCCATTTACTCTCAAATTTTTATAACATAAACTAGACACCTCAATCTTCGATTTGATACATCATACACTTAATTTCACTAAGAAAAGAAGCGGGAATAAATTTCCCAAACAGACCCAAAAACAGACCCCATGTATAGGCCAGAACAGGGCAGAAACTTCCCCTGCCTGTACAGGGCTGCGCACTTCACTTAAAATTCCAAGGTTTTGACACAATGTAGGGACATCACAAGCTTTAAAATGGCGTATGGCACGTCCCTATCGGACCTCTATGGAGGGAGATATGCTCTCCCGAAGTTCACTAAAAATCTGCCAATTCTACAGAAAATTCGCTAGAGCTTCCTTTGTTTTTGCAAAAATCCCCAAATTTGCATAAGCCATTTAGCATCACAAATGTACCTAAAATCCAGCAATAATCCAATGGGTGGCACACACAAGGACCAACAACGCCTTGGGGCTCTTACGACCCAATCCAGTTTATACTTAATACATAAACAGTTCACTTTAAATCCTTAACTGATTTCAATCACAAAAGTCCACTTACATGCAATTTCTCAACATAACATAAACCATAATCTAATATCATTATGCCACTATACTTCTCAATTACATATCACATATTACAATTCATGCCTTTCACTAACATCTTTCAACATAAACTTAGAATGATAAATATGATACACTTAAGCAAAATATACATGATCATGGATAATTAATGACAATACTTCATGATCTTCCTATGGGCCTCTTGCCCGCCACTCCTGTGCCACTGCTACCTCCTGAAATAAATGCCCCGAGACGGGGTGAGATATATGAATATATCTCAGTAACTCAGAGGTTCTGGAGAAAACTCCGCCCAATGGTTCACTTCGATGTATATCAATAGCATAAAACAACACTTTTATAAAACGGGATACAACAAGGGATTTAGAGAAAGGGGGTATTATCAGAAAACAACTACGACATGCGGGAATGGTAGCTACCAATACCACGCCATGTCCTCGGCTATACGCCTATGGGTACTACCCCTGGCGTGTTCAAAGAACAACCCACCAAGGTACCCCTTCCAACCATATACACCCGAGACTACCTAGTGTGCTCCTATCCGGATAACACACCACGACCCTGGGTCAACTGGAACTCCCTCTCGGAGACCTATCCAGTGGCAGTCTGGAAACTTGCCCGAAGGCTAAAATATCAACTGGCCAGTGATCCGGTACATATAGTACCCTTATAAATGCTAATGCATGCATATGCTGTTCTACACTACTCATACACACTTCCTACCGTTGCCATCAACTGGCAAGGTGGAACAGAAAAGGGGATCAAGCCCTAGTACCAAGAGATTACCTTATACTTTTCCACTAAGCTCCACAACAGCTTAACTCACAGCTTGGTACACAAGGAATGCCTACATAGAGGACATATCCAATCACTTAAAAATTCAAACAACACATGAAATTTTACAATTATACATGTGTTAACTCATTCACTTACCTCACTCCACTTGGTCCAAAACCAAGGACAGTCCACTGTTTCACTGTTCCGGGTTTAAATCCACGTACGACAACCTATACAACCATGTATAGCCGTCAGTTTCAGTCAAATTACGACAAAACGCGAAAACGTCAAAAATTTCTCCCCACCCCTTGGATGGTTCGGCCACTATAGTGTAATTTTAGGTTTTATATTTTTAAATTTTCTTTCTCATTTTATTACACTTCCTTAGGTTACTAAAAGGCTAGTTCAATCGCCGTTTTTCTGTTTTATGACTTTTACGCAACGTTTTGCGAAATATTTCACTCTAGGCACATTAGGCCAATTTCACCACTTATTGTTTTTGCATTGACCCTTCCACATGCCAATCACCACACAACCCTACTAATTACCTTTTCAACACACAACACATCACTAAAATTTTCCAAAACATTCATTCCTCATTTTTACCTCACATGGCCGAATTTTCCACATAACAACACCAAGGATTTTCCAATCAATTCCTATGATCCCACACCTCACACAACCACTTCATATCATCATATATCCACACTACAATTCACCATACAACACATCAACACAAAATTCAAAATCCAAGTCATGAACTCAAATTTTTCCTAAGTTAAAATTCATAATTTTTCACTTAAAATTTTCATTGCATTTTTAGCATTAATACATCATTCTAAGACATTATCATCCAATAGACATTTTTCATTTGAGCTCTCTAACATAACACATCACAAAATCCCTCTTTAGAGTCCATAATCCAAATTCAAAAATCAACCAATGAAATGTTGAAATAACTAACCCAAATGCAAGGTATATGACACCTCCTAAGCATACTCCACCATTGGAGCATGAAAAAGCTCCAAGAACACAAGAATCCTCAACAAAACCGCGGCTGTAATTGGGCTAGATCTCCTCCCACACGCGATTTCAAGGCTTGAAAGTGGTACCAATGTGTTTAGAAGGTTTTTTTCCATCAAGATTCAAGACAAGAATCGTTGAATTCGGTAGAGAAATGACTAAGTTATGGCCAAAGGAAAATTTGCACCAAAAATGGTGGGGAGGGGCTGTCTTGCGCGCTTGAGGAGAGAGAGGAGGGAGGGGAGATGATGAATAGTGCCAAGGTGAGGTGGACTTAAGTGACTTTTAAGTGGGCGGGTCCCACGCGATTTAAAACTCATCCGAATTTCTCTCCGAATTCATTAAACGTCCGTAAATTCAAAATTTATTTAGAAATTCTAATTTTTCAACATTAACTAATGTCCTTTAATTATGCTTGATCAGATGAATCCGGAGTTTTCCGGTCATTCGGAGAAAACACTGTTTTACGCTATTGCGCGCGCCGTTGGCACGCTTCTCCAAACTAACTTAATTCTATCGAATATTTCCAGAAATCATATTTCCTAACTCTATAAACCATTTATAAATCATATTTGAAACCTAGAGTTCAAAATTCTACTGGCACGTTTTACGGTGCAATCGTACCGCGATATTTTTACCCGCGAAAAACATTATTCACTGATTTTTCAGAAACTGGCCTATCCACTCATTTTTTTCGTTCTGAATCCATTTCCAGGCTTATTTTTATCATCTAAGACATTCTACTCAATTTTTATCTTCCTAGGGTTGCGTGTTGGCTAATTACCATTTTGTCCATTCTTTGTATTTTGGCCTATCCTTTGAGATTTTCACTAATCTATCACTTGATTACTCACTTAATACTTTAATTACTTAATTTAGAATTGCGAGGTGTTATAACCGGTCCAAACCAGGTCGATTGCGTAACGATCCAAAGGGCCGCTCGAATCGGATAACCCACCGGGTCACTAAGACCCAGGTCGACTCCGCCGGTCCGAGCCGATTTTTAAAACACTGGTTTCAATGTATCGATTGAAAATAATTTGAGAAACTTTCTAAACTTTTATGTAATAAAACCCAAAAACTCATATTCGAAATTTTCTTAGAATATTTATTGAAAGCATGCATACAATATATGGTTAGGAAGCTTTCATCATGTAGAATAAAATATCCCAAGGTTTCCAAGATCAATCGCAAAAAATTTTAAAAGAAATTTTATCATGAACTTTAGGTTTATATGCAAATTTCAAATTATTTTAATAAATAAAAAAATATGGGTTTTATAATCGTATATAGCTGTGAATCTGTGATACCAAATAAAGAAGATAATTTTAAACCCATTAGTCAAACATAAGAGTAGGAACGAGAAGATGTTAATGCGTGGAGGGCTAACATAAATATGTAGAGAGCTGCTGTTTAGTAGGACATCAAGTTATATCAAATTACTGATTGAGAAAATTATAGTAGGTTTTATTTTTTTATTAATATTATTGCATTTGTTTGTTATTTTCTTTATTGACTCTTGTAATTTTGAATGTTTATTAAAAATTCATATGATTTTTTAAAGTTTTATAAATCTATATTTCCCTTTCAAATCTTATAAATTCTATTAAAATCATTTGAAATCCAATTTTATAAAATTTTGGTTGTAAAAAAAGTATTTTAAAAAAGCCTTTAAATTCATTAGAATATTAGATAGTGTTTTAAAATTTATATAAAAAAAATTATTTCAAAATAATCTTCTAAAATCATAATCCAATATACACTAAGTGAATAGTCGATTCAAGTTTAATAAGATTGATTTCGGTAACAATATTCACATTTTTTTAATTCAACTATATTTAAAATAAGGCTCAAGATAATGTAACAATCAATTAATGTTATTACCAATTAATTTCATCGTTAGATTGATTATGTTAATCTAACGATTATATTTATTTTTATCTTTGTATGGTTATGATTCCCCATATTTAATACTTTATATATATATTTTTACTTTTGTATGTTTATGATTTTTCATATTTAATGCTTTCACATTAAATATGGGGAATTATAACCATACAAAGATGAAAATAAATATAACCGTTTAATCGATCTAACGATAAAATTGATCGGTAATAATATTGATAATAATACTAATTGATTCTCCTTAAAATAACGACATTTTTCACCCAAAAAAGAAAAAAAATAACGACATTTTATTAACGGGAAAAGATATTGTGAGAACCAAGTCATGTTACACCTATGTGACACCCAATCAATCTCACCGTTAGATCGATTATGTTGATCTAACGGTTATATTTATTTTCATCTTTGTATGGTCATGATTCCCCATATTTAAAGTGAAAGCATTAAATATGTGAAATCATAACCATACAAAGGTGAAAATAAATATAAAATTTTAAATTTGAGAAATCATGACCATATAAAGATGAAAACAAATATAACCGTTGGATCAACATAATCGTTCTAACGATGAGATTGATCGGATGTAACATAAGTGTAACATAACTTAGTTGTTACGGTATCTTCCTGTTTATCAACATATTCTCGTGGTCTATTTTTTTCATAGGAAATATAATTTGGCTTGAATCATATTCATGGAAAGCGGAAACCACGTGGGTTTTATGATATTCACCCCTCATGGTAGTGGAACTTGAGACACGTGAGAGAAAAAGCTGAGCAAGAAAAAGTGGTGGAACAAAACAAACAGACCATTGATTTTGTCCAGAATTCAAGGTTATTGTTGCAGGCGTAGATAACTAGGCTTGCCGAGTGTGTTCCTTAGGAATCGAGAATCTAAGATTCGTTGAAACAAAACATTCTATCTCTCTCTATCTCTCTCTCGCAGTGCGTATTTGTTAAATTGTTGTTCCTTCCTGAGTTCCCACTTTTTCCTCATCCAAACACAAGAAATGGGGATTCAGAAGATAAAGGTTGACAACCCTATCGTCGAAATGGACGGTATGTTATGATTTAATCATTATTGAGAATTGAGTTCAAATGGGGGTCTCATGCTCAAAAATAAAATAAAAATTCTTCTGAATCATTTGATATTTACTGTGCTTGGGGGTTAATACGTGTTAGAAAACATCCACTTTCTTTCTCTGAATAATCAATCTTTCATTGTCTGCATATATGTAGGAGATGAAATGACACGAGTAATTTGGAAATTGATAAAAGATAAGGTAGTTATATTTTCTTGTGTTATCTTCATGAATCAGGAATGTTTATGTTTTAGTTTTTGCATTTTATTATCCCTTTTGTATTTTTTACATTTTGCAGCTTATTTTCCCTTATTTGGAGTTGGATATTAAGTATTTTGACCTTGGCCTTCCTCATCGAGATGCCACTAATGATAGAGTTACTATTGAAAGTGCTGAAGCTACACTCAAGTATGTGGTCTAATTTTTGCCTTGGAGGCTTCTTTGCACTTCTTGGATTATGTATGGTTTTGTTGTTGCAATCAGTGTCGCTCTTTCTGCCTTTTTTTTTTTCTTTTCAATTTTTGTTTGTTTCTTCCACGATTATTGTTAAGATCAACAATTCCAATACTGTTAAAAGGGAAATCCACCCCTATCTTGTTTATTTCTTCCCCCAAAATCAGCTTGAAGGATTCAATGCATAGCCTTGCTGATCTTTCACTTATTTGGATTTCAGCTAAGATATCCCATTTATTTAGATATTTTAGAGATATCTTTTCTTAGCCAAAGTTACCATGGAATACTTTAATGTTTGAAATGTATTTATTTATTTATTTATTTTTTTTGCCTCACTCACTTATGCATCTGTTTCTTAGCAGAGGATAACAGATAACTAAACTCACATTTAAATGCCCCCAAGGTGTTGGTTCAACAGTAGATGAACCATTCATCTCACTCAAAGCTTGAAATTGAGTCCCACTCTCACCCATAGCCCTCTTGCAAGCTGGCATATCTATGCATCATTGCATTGTTATCAATCCCATAAAACAGTATGGAGTGGCTGGCCCAAACCTGCTAGCAGGGTAGCGGATAGCAGGATGGCCACTATACAAAATTTTATATATACAAATTAAATAACTTACACTACACATATAAATGCTTGAAAAAAAAAAAAAAAACTTACAATTGAAGATATATTCATAATTAATAAGCAAAAGTCTTAGTCTTATGCTAAACACCCTAGTCCAGGATCATAAAGGATGTAAAGAACCATTTCAACCCAAAATCTTAAGGTGTTGGATAAGAGTCTTTTTTAATGGTTTATATTATACTCTAACACGCCCCCTCACAAGAGACCCCATTAGGCTTAAAGGGTGGATAATGCACAAGCCCACAAGAGAAAATGGGGGGTAAGGATCGAACCCGTGTTACCGAGGCTCTGATATCATGTAAATAACCATTTCAACTCAAAACCTTAAGGTGTTGGGTGAGGGTCTTTTTTAATGGTTTATACTATTCTCTAACAAAGGAAATAGGAAAATGTAATGAGAAATCTTAAATAAGTTTTAGCCTCTAAGGCTTAAAGTAACTAAACATTCAAATTCGCATTCAAGTTTTTCCATGATCGGAATCATCATCTCCAAGATCTTCCAAGTCTTCTTCATTGACACTTACACTGATCTTTGGAGTTGTGCCTTGTGGCTGAGGGGATGGTGCCATGACTACAGATGATGTGAAGGGTGACCAAGGAGAAGTTAGAAGCCTCATAACACAAATAATAATAATTATAAACAGAAGGATCAGCAACGGAACAGAGGACGTGTGAGAACTCAGAACAGAGGACGTGCTTAAACGCTGAACAGAACAGAGTTCGTGAATAGAACAGGGCATTTGGTGTGCTGGAAACAACACCGGCAAGTTAGTGAGATGTGGGTAAATGGGTAGTTGCATGAATGAATGATTGAACAAGGATTTCAAACCCTATATGGTATTATGATAGAAAAGGGGTAATTTGCAAAAATATCCCCGAAAACATGGTTGGAAGGCACAGAAAGAATGCAAGATGGATGGGCTCATGTAATATGGAAAGAGGATTATAATTTCTGATTGTATTTAGTTTTTGTTGATACATTATCAACTTTAAAAAAATGAACTAATTTTTTTTTTTTTTGGTATACCAACCCCCGGTATCTCCACAAGCTTCAACTCTTTGAGCCAACTATGAGCTAATCCCGAGTCGGGGCTTAGTCATAGTTAAAGTTTTTTGTCCCTCCCCAAAAATATATTTGATGGGAATCGAACACAGGTTTTTCCGCCATTCTATTCAGTTCGTGTTGCGAACTGAGCTATATCCATTGGGTGAACTAATTTATTTTTTGAATGTTACCTTTTTTCACATTCTGTGGAATAGGAAGCTTTCATTGTTATTGTTTGTGTATAAGTGTTAAGCAAACTTCTCTTACTTGCTGAGGCCTCCTAATATCACCATTGGATTTCTTCTTTCTTTTTTTCTTTTTTTTTCATCGCAGGTATAATGTAGCTATCAAATGTGCAACCGTAACTCCAGGTATTCATAATTGTTCTAATTTGGAATGACGCATGCCTTTCCATCTCATATTAACTTAAGATTTTGTACTAACTTGTTGCCTGTGCATTATAACTAAAATTCACATGCAAAGTTTTTCTTTTTCATAGATGAAGCTCGTGTCAAGGAGTTTAATTTAAAACAAATGTGGAAGAGCCCAAATGGGACAATCCGGAACATTTTAAATGGTAATTAAACTTTCTCATGGTTTTTACCCTGCTATGTTTCTGAATTTTTTGCTGACATCTGGGCAAATATTCAATTTCAATTCCTACAGGCACTGTTTTTAGAGAGCCGATTATCTGTAAAAACATTCCCCGTCTTGTTTCAGGTTCGTAAAAAATTAGAACTTATTTGATATTTGAATTTCACTGTATGATTGCAAGTGCTAATTACTATCTGGCTATTGTTTAGGCTGGACAAAGCCAATATGCATTGGAAGACATGCTTTTGGAGACCAATATCGGGCAACCGATGCAGTTATAAAAGGCCCAGGAAAGCTAAAATTGGTGTTTGGTAAATTCACTATCTAGTCAACTGTTTCTCATGACTCAACTAATTTACAAATTCAATCTTGTTCAAGTTGCAAAATTTCTCAACAAATGCCAAATCTTTCATTGCTGTCAGTCCCTAATAGATCAAAGAGTTAGCAGTCTATAAAATCAAAGTATCCTAAGAAGTTCAGTTGTGTTTACAGCACCCAGTGGGCATGAAGAAATTAAGGAGCTAGAGGTCTATAACTTTACTGGTGCTGGAGGCGTAGCTTTGTCCATGTATAATACTGATGAGGTTTGAAACCTGGGCGATGCTTCTTTTTATTATTCTTCTCAGAAAGAATTCATAACTGCTTTGGCAATAATCATAATATGTTGTATTTGGTCTGGAAACAGTCCATTCGAGCTTTTGCTGAGGCTTCAATGAACGTTGCTTACCAGAAAAGATGGCCACTCTATCTTAGCACTAAAAATACCATTCTAAAGAAATATGATGGAAGGTATGCTGGTTTACTCGTGGTTCATCTTTCTTTATATTTGATAGATTCCAACTAGTAACAAAGGTAAAATTAAAGAAGAAACAGAAATTGTATTGATGAAGTCTGATATCAGATATTGAATTGAACAGTGATAATGATAGAAACTGAAAGAAATTACAGAAAAAAAAAAAGTTCCAAGCCTTTTGAGAGGGCTGGTCTCTCCCAATCCAAATTCTCATTAATTGCCTGTCTATCCTCTGTTACTTTACTTCCCCTATTTATCTCCCATATCCCTTTACAATTTGTTGCCGAATACTCTTAACAGAAATCTCATACAGAATAGAATATTCATCTCTTAACAGACTTGCCTACTCAGCATGGGGAAACTGTTTTCCTTTGCCCCTTCCTAGAATACACTTTTGATATCAGTGGTGTATTCCTATAAATACTTCCCCTTGTCCTCAAGGTGAAGTTCAGCCAGCAAAAGACCTTCACCCTGGAATCCCACTGTTTGAAAGCCCTTGCAACCATATAGATTGTCCGAGAATTCCTTTGCATGATGTCACGGTCTTCTCCTTATATCATAGTCTTTAGACCAGCAAAAAACAAGCAACTATCAGCTGGCATTCCTAATATATCATAGTCTTCTCCTTATGTCCCAACAATATAAGAGTAAGCACTATAGTTGAATATTGGACATCAGGAGAAGACCATGATATATTAGGAATGCCAGCTGATATTTGCTTGTTTTTTGCTGGTGTGAAGACCATGATCGTAGGAGAAGACTATGACATCACGCAAAGGATTTCTCGGACAACCTTTCTGGTTGCAAGGGCTTTCAAATAGTGGGATCCCGGGGGAGGGTCTTTTGATGGCTGAACTTCACCCTAAGGACAAGGTGGATCTTTTGGGGGAAGTATTGATAGAAATACATCACTGATTTCAAAGATGTATTCTAGGAAGGGGAACAGGAAAACAATTTCCCCATGCTGAGTAGGCGAGTCTGTTAGGAGAGGAATTTTGCATTCTGTTATGAGATTTCTGTTAAAGAGTAGTTGGCAACAAACTGTAAAGGGATATGGGAGATAAGTAGGGGGAGGTAATAGAAGATAGGCAGGCAATTAGTGAGAATTTGGGTTGGGAGAGACCAGCCTTGGACCCCTTGGTTTTTTTCTGTAATTTCTTTCAGTTTCTGTCATCATCACTGTTCAATCTGATATCAACCTTCATCAGTACAATATTCTGTTTCTTCTTTAATTTTACCTTTGTTACAAGTTGTAATCTATCAGTATTTTATTTCTTTTCAACTCTTATTAAGACACTATCGTTAACTGTAGTTAATCAAACCCTCGAGCACATTTTTTACTCTTTGCTTTTGTGAAGATTCAAGGACATTTTCCAGGAAGTTTTTGACACTCAATGGAGTCACAAGTTCAAAGCCGCAGGGATATGGTCAGATGAATTGCTTGTCATGCTAATCAAAACCTTTTTCATAAGTAGATTGCTAATTCGTATTCCATAATTATTAGGTATGAGCACCGTCTTATAGATGATATGGTTGCCTATGCTCTTAAAAGTGATGGAGGTTATGTATGGGCCTGCAAAAACTATGATGGGGATGTGCAGAGTGATTTCTTAGCTCAAGGTGAGATATCCATTTGTTCTTGTGACCTTCCCTTAGTTTGTAGTTCTTGAATTTCTTGAAAGTTTTGTTGTTTATATTAAGAAATTAGATGGGCCAAGGCTTTGAAAAATCCATCACCAGCATCTCTCATGCTTAATATGATCTGAACAATAGTTTCCATTGAACAGGATTTGGTTCTCTTGGATTGATGACATCAGTACTGGTATCAGTTCTCTAACCCTATGCAGTGTTTCTCTTTTCTCTTCATGCATATCCTTTGTTTCTTTCTTTCTGTCCTTTGGTTACATCTCTAGCAAGAATGTTCAAGAAGCTAAATTTGGTAACAGGTTTGCCCAGATGGAAAAACCATTGAAGCAGAGGCTGCCCATGGTACTGTTACCCGGCATTATCGGGTTCATCAGAAGGGAGGTGAAACCAGCACAAACAGTATTGCATCAATTTTTGCCTGGTCAAGAGGTCTTGCACATAGGTAATATTGAAATTGAAACTCATCTGATTAATTTTTCGTCTTACTAGAATCCGTTGACATTGATATTTTTCCATTTTAGTTCATAAAATCAGACAGAAGACTTAGTAGATTAATTCTTTCAGGGCAAAGTTGGATGGAAATGATAGATTGTTGGACTTCACAGAGAAACTGGAAGCAGCATGCGTTGGAACAGTTGAATTGGGAAAGATGACAAAGGATCTTGCACTTCTTGTTCATGGACCTAAGTAATTTCTGGCATTGGGATAGTTCTTTCAGAATGCTAGTTAGTAGCTACTTCATCTGATTTTTATGTATTACAAATTAAAATTACTTGTTCTTTTCTTTTTTGTAGGGCTTCTAGGTCTCAGTATTTGAATACTGAAGAGTTCATTGATGCTGTAGCAGAGGACCTTAGAACAAGATTATCCACAAAAGCAAAGCTGTAAAGTTCAAGATAACTGTGTCCAATAAATGTTTACCTCCAATGGTTCTACTTATTTATTCGTGACTAGTAACTTTTCCATTTTCTGTAATTTATACCTTTCATTTTAAATAAGAGGTAACACGTTGGATTCATATAATTAACCTCTTACAAGTAACTTAAAACTGCCTTCTATAGAGCTTTTCTCTAAACCCTTCGGATAGTGGGAGCTTTATAGCATTAGGGTGTCCTATACCTTTCAATTTAACTACAGATTTATCATTATTCTCATGTTGACTGGTGCATGCCAATCTCGTAAGTGACAGTGTTACTATGCCTTATTTGTTTTATTTTATATGTATAGTTATGTTCTTGAATATAATTTTATATAATTGATAAAACCTTACAATTTGTGTTTTTTTTTTTATGCTTCTACCTCCTATGTCCGGTTTAGGTAGGATTCAGGAATTTGGCGACCTTGATGTAGAGGCGTATCGGTTTTATGTTGTGAGAAGAGTAAATTTTGTTTTTAAGATATTGTATGTGTATGTAAAGTGTATGCTTGTTGATTACCAAAAAAAAAGTGTATGCTTGGTAACAGTTTTTTTTTTTAATATATTTTTTAAATTCTTTCAAAAAGTCTGGAAAGTGACCAAAATGTCATTTTTTGCTAAATTTTTTATCCAAATGTCACGCGAACAGTATTTTTTATCAGATTGCCACGTATCATAGCCAATGATTTCGTGACATATGGCCATATTGCAGATCAAATTCGCTACCACTGGTAGCGAGTGGTAGCGAATTATGTCATGTCAGCTTTTTCCTGTGAAAATGTGCCACGTGTCACAAAATCATTGACGAACATAATTTGCTACCAGTCATAGTGAACTATGCCATGTGGCAGTCTGGTAAAAAGTACTGTTCGTATGACATTTGGATAAAAATTTAGCCAAAAAATGACATTTTGATCACTGTTCCAAAAAGTTGTCCAAACAAGAAAAAATCAAAGCTTTTTTAGTGTTAAATAATCTAATTCAAACAGCTACAGCCATATGATTTTTTTTAAGTGATTGTATAACTTTTGAGTAATGTCATTAAGATTTAATACATTCTTGTCACCACTTACAGTGGCCTTTAACCGCATACAATAAACCATTCATCTCACGTTGCTAGCAAATAATCTACTCACCTAAAACTTTATGATGTCTTTACTTTTGCTTGTGGCTAAGTATACTGGATTCAGGACTCACGTGTCCACAAGGAAGAGACTTTTAATGTAATGCTCATCTGGGTTCTCCAGTGTTCATTTTTCTTTTCTTTCTTGAAGGAGGGAAATTCTATTGCTTCTCAGTTAAACCTTTCAGAGAGCATATATACCTTTAACACGATGAACAAAGCTTGTACACAAACTTTACTTCATCTCATTAGAACTCAACATTTCTAGAACTCATGTCATGTACCACAATCTCCACAGTGATAATTATTAAAGCCTGAATACTACCCTCTTATTGTCAAAACATATTCTTAAAACTGAATTTAACATGTAATAGTGCTACTTTGGAACCCCTTGCAACAACAACATTAAAGATACTGAAAAGAAAGTTAGAAGGAAAAAGGAATATTTTTGAATGAATTTACATGTCTGTGTATGTATACAAATTC